>BSBM01002895.1:0-47302 GCA_027924585.1 Larix kaempferi
ACAGCCTCTAGGCACGAGCGACAGCATCACTACTCTACCGCGACAATGTCCGACTATGGCGGCGGCGATGATGACATGCAAGACTACGGTGCTGGAGAGTAGGTGTCAGAGACCTGAGCTGCATACACGTGTGTCTTGCTCACAACACTCAGGTACGACGAGGGAAACTTGGTAGACGAGGCGGACTACGAGGAAGGGTATGAGGACAACGGTACGTGCTGTGTCTGGCTGATCGGCCTCCTCGAGCGCAGACAGGGCGAAACTCAGTGCTGATTTATCCAGCTGCCCAGGATGGTGACGCCGATCAAGCGAACACGAACGGCCACACCGACGCGACAGACTACAATGACGCTACACAAAACAACGTTGTGACGAGTGGAGATGGAGGAATCAACACAGTCAAAGGCGTGAAGAGCAAGAAGATCGCAAACGACAAGCGGATCACGACACCATATATGACAAAATACGAACGCGCACGTGTGCTGGGCACGCGAGCGCTGCAGATCAGGTGAGTCAACACGACTGGAGGCCAAGTGTTGCGATACTTATGATTGTCTAGCATGGGCGCGCCCGTATTGGTCGATGTGGAATCTGAGACCGACCCGCTGCAAATCGCGCTGAAAGAGCTCCGAGAGAAGAAAATCCCGCTCGTCGTACGGAGATATCTGCCAGATGGCTTCTACGAAGACTGGACTTGCGAAGAGCTACTGTAGTCAACGCACGTGCGACTTGACCAGACTTCAGCCCATTTGCCGAGCACTCTCTTGTCTGGTCAGGCAGGTATTGCAAACAGCCACGCAGGCATGGTGACGACACTTTCAGCGCGTTACCAAACCGACTCAAAGCAGTTGATGGGCATTAAGACCGTGTGGACGAGATTTCCGACGATCCATCGCGACAGAGGATACCGTCAACCATTTTGAGTTATTCCGGCGTTTACGGATGCTCGAGACGCGTGTTTCAATACTCGATCGTTCTGCGCCTAAAGGAGTGCTAGATCCGCACGCAGCACATCATATTTGTGCAGCTGCGGCCGAAAGTAGCACATCGTTTGATACGATGACATTCACGACGAGCATGTTGTATTATGTATTCAAGAAATATATTACTGCCCCTGAGAAGGGCCAATGGCAAATTTGTGTATCTGCTCACTACAGCCGCTGTACGTCCATTTCTCCGTCATCAGGACCCCGCCCATCAGTCCAAGCTACGTCAGACCCTGCACGATATAAAGTATCATACTTACATGTGCATCACAACAATAAGTCCTTGCTGTAACGCTGCCATTTGCGTATGAATTGTTTGCTGTCCTACATAAGACTATCGAGATCCTCTTTCACAAAACTCAAGAACGTCAGAAGCGTGTCAAATACTGCACTCTACGCACTCAAGATGGCATTCGAAACCGAATCAACCATTCACAGCTTCGGCGGAAAGTTGCTCAAGCTGAAGCACAAGGTAGATTCACCGAACCAGTCATTGAATGTAGGGTGAGAGCTGATTATAACACAGTCACAAATCCTAGGATGTGACATGAAGCTTAACGTCTATCTGCCACCATCTGCAAGCGCTTCTAAGCCCGCTCCCGTACTATTCTATCTCGCCGGCTTGACCTGCACTGGTGACAACGGAGCCGAGAAGGGTTTCTTCCAGCACACAGCGTCGAAACGAGGAATTGCTGTCGTGTACCCAGACACCAGCCCGCGAGGGCTTGGCATCGAGGGCGAAGATGAAAGCTACGACTTCGGCAGCGGGGCCGGATTCTACGTCGATGCGACCAAAGCACCGTATGGCGGGAAGTACCTGATGTCGAGTTACATCACGCAGGAGCTGCCCGAAGGATTGTTCTCGCAATTCAAGGAGCTGGACGGCCAGCGAGTCTCCATCACAGGCCACAGCATGGGTGGACACGGAGCGCTGACGTTGTTCCTTCGTCACCCGGGCAAGTACAAGTCTGTTTCTGCGTTTGCACCTATTGCCAACCCATCGCAATGTCCGTGGGGCGAGAAGGCGTTCAAGGGATACTTCGGCGAAGAGGAGAGGTCGAAATGGACCGAGCACGATGCCACAGAGCTCATCGCTAGCTTTCCTGACTCGACCGACATTCTGATCGACGTCGGCACTGGTGACAACTTCTACAAACAGAAGCAACTGCTGCCGGAGAATTTCGAAGCGGCGGCCAAGAAGGCTGGCAAGCAAGTGACCGTGCGCCTTCAAGATGGCTACGATCACAGCTACTTCTTCATTAGCACCTTTGCGGACGACCACGTTGAGCACGCGGCCAAATATTTGCTGGCGTAGTAGGTAGCTCTCGTGCTTCACACCGGGTCGTTTCCCCGACCGCTGACGGATCACAGAAGTCCTAGTGCTGCAACGGGGCACAAGCTGTGACCTTGCACATAGAGTAGCTCCATACATAATACTCCGACGATAGTCATTGCGCGGGTGCCACTGGATTAGCTGCGCACTGATCATGATGACCCCGGCGGACACCGGTGTCCTGGTTCGCGGGCTTCGTAGAGCATGAGGGCTGCGGAGAATATCTCAAGTCGATTGACGGAGATGCTATCGGAAGCCTTCGGGTAGTGCTGTATATGATGGCGCGGGTTCTAAACATGTGCAGGCTTTTCGAAGGACCGTGAATGCGCCTGCTACGACCACCTGCATCTCAGAACTAAGTTTATTGAGCGACATGGTGTCATCAACATATCACGTCCAGCCCTCTGAGATGTCCTGACAGGTCCGCTGTTCATTGGCGGCTCAGAGCACAACCTACCTTACAAGGGCAACGTGCTTGGCGATCTGCAGCCATGATGCAGGGGTGCCGAAGGGTGACGCCAGCTGCATAGCAAAAGCATGTTCACCTAGTGGTCCAGTCGTGGCTTTCGTCTTCCTTGACCATGGCCAGGTCAACAACATGCGATCAGAACGATGGGCACGGGCTTCGAAACGGTGAACGAAGAGGGCGCCCGAGGTCACTTTAGCCGCCTTGCGCCTTGCGTAATCATAGGCAGATTTGTTGGTAGCACGCTCGGCATCGCGTGGATGCAAATAAGAAGTGCCACACGGTTCACGTGCTCTCTGGAACGACGGCGCCATCCGTGGCCAAGGAGGAGAAAGATTCGTCACTAGCTCAGCCGCCGAGCAGAGGAAGCACAGATCGGCGTAGCCGTGTGCGATGAGCACTTGTCTGGCAGCGCTCAGATC
The DNA here is from genome assembly GCA_027924585.1 of Larix kaempferi. NCBI lineage: Eukaryota > Viridiplantae > Streptophyta > Pinopsida > Pinales > Pinaceae > Larix > Larix kaempferi. Next base: position 3,208 of record BSBM01002895.1, read on the forward strand.
GTGCGGCCTACGAAGCGAAAGCCAGATGTTTTTCGGAGCAGAGAGGAAGCGTCTTTATCGAATGCATCAAAGGCTTTACAAGAAGCGCCTGGTAGTCGGCGGCAGCAGTGTAGAATGCCGCCCATGTCTGATCTGCCGGCCCATGCTTACGTCGTTGTCTCACAGAGGCTCAGGCTCTCTAGCGGCCTCGGGTCTTGGCAGGGCGGATCAAGCTGGTGGGAGGCACCTGCCGCTCTGCCACAACTCTCGACGGACGTACGGCCAAGCACTTGAGCGTGAACGAGCTTCCGGTAGAGGATGTGTAGTTCAGCGGAATACGGTCAATCCCGGCATCGACGTGGCCATGAGCCGAATATGCTGGACAGAAGAGCGCGTAGGGGGCAGAAAAACGAGCCAAGATAGGGATCGGCCCATCGACAAGCGCGGCTGGCAGAGGACGCGTAAGTGGGCAGAGAAAGCATTACGACGCCTTGCCCGCGGCAGTCACGTGATCGTGAGATGCCCCGAAGGCCCGACAAGCATGCGCAGCAGATGCCTGTATGCTCCCAAACGATCACGAGTGGAGAATATCAGAGGAGATATGAGTGTTGCGTCACGAGTGTAGTCTGCTGTATGTCCTGCGGTGCGAGTGTACAGTTTTCGTGAACATCGCGAAAGCGTCCAGCGACGACGGGCAAGACGAGGGCAGCACAAGGAGGGTTCTCTTGGGCCGAGATCCCCTCGACGCGTGGCCTGGCCTGCAAGCACCCTCACCTGAACCACGTACATTCACCTACGCAAACACGCACGCACCTTCTCCCCCAAGAAACCATCTTCCGACCGCTTTGTCGTTCTCATTGTCGTCGTCGCCAGCCAAGGACACTGCTCCATCTCACATATACCGGCTTCACGCTGCATCGCAGTCATTGCTTCTGCTTCCGTGACGCTTGAAGGCCGCTGCGGTCAGTGGCAGTGCTAGTCGGGAACCCTAGTCGTCGCAATAGCATCACTCGTCGTCTCCACTCACCATCGCCGCACGCATTCACAACCTCCTGCGACTCAGACCTGCTCACTGCGACACGAGTCCAATCACCGACGACTACAGTGACCGTTTCACCACCAGTAAAATGGACAACAACAATGGTGTACCGCGGCGCAAGCCCGTCCCCAGGTCCGCCGCGCCTTTGCCCGACGGCTGGGCAGCAGATCTGACTGCCCAGTTCCGGAGAACACTCTCTACCAAGCGCATGAACGATCTCAGCAGTCGACCAGGAATGCTGCGACGGAACTCGAGACGCAATCCTACAGAATTGGTCGTTTTGGCCGGACGGCCCAGAATCGCAGACTCTCCAGCCCCGCCCACAAGAGATGCGCCTTCAGTACCGCAAGCACAACAAAGTCTAGCAGGCATTGCCTCACCCACATCGCCACCTCCCGAGTATGCTCCTCTGCGACATCTCCCGACCGTGTCCGCCGCACCAAATGACGGCAAGTCGATGCGTTTCCGAAGCCTGCTGCAGAACCTCTCTCACATCCCGACCAAGTGGGAGAATCCCGGTCTACTGGACGAAGCACTGCGTGCCATTCCGCTAGAGCGCATCTACGACGAAGCGCAGGAGGAGTCTGACACCTTCCTCGCCGAGGCAGCGTCATTGGGCGACAACATCAAGGCGGCATGGGGCTACCAGGATTGCGTGGTGCGCGCGCTGATGAAGTGGTTCAAGACCGACTACTTCGAGTGGGTCAACAACCCCAAGTGCTCGCTCTGCCGCAGCCCGACCGTCGCGGCCGGCATGGTTGCGCCTCTACCCGACGAATCGGCCCGCGGCGCCAATCGGGTCGAGTTGTACCAATGCCACAACCAGTTGTGCCAGTCTTTCGAACGTTTCCCGCGATACACAGACGCTTTTGTGCTGATGCAGACGCGTCGCGGCCGGGTCGGCGAGTGGGCCAACTGCTTCTCCATGCTCTGCCGTGCCATCGGCAGTCGCGTGCGTTGGGTATGGAACGCGGGAGGACCATGTCTGGACGGAGGTCTACAGTGCGCACCGTAAGCGTTGGGTGCATGTCGACTGCTGTGAGAACATCTGGGATTCTCCTTTGCTATACGTTGAAGGTAAGCGACACCATCCTCCAGCACAACCGATGCGCCGTCATAACATAAGTCCTGACTAACGCTTCTTGTACAGGTTGGAAGAAGAAGCTCTCCTACTGCATCGCTTTCTCCGCCGACGGATGCCAGGACGTCACTCGACGCTACGTTCGCGACCCGACAGCGCACGCTCTTCCACGAGTACGGTGTACTGAAGGTCAACTACAGCACATCACCTCGGAGATCCGCGCGCTGCGTCGCCGAGACATCTCCAACAAACAGGATCGTTTCCGGCTGACGACCGAAGACATCCGCGAGGACGCCGAGCTGCGCAAGCTGGTCATCGAGACGCTCGCTCGCAACGTGGCTCGCATCGTGCCCTCTGCAGCCAACTGGGTCCCTGAGCCGGCGCCCGCGGCTCCGATCCTCGACAACACTACTGTGGGCAATAAGCGACCTCGCAATGACGCCGATGCTCAGAAGGCTGCAGAGCGCCGGCTCGATGAGCGTGAAGCGCGACGACGTCAGATCCAGCGTCAGCAGGAACAGCAACGGCCACCGACGGGTCGTGAGCAAGATCAACAATGATACGACCTGCCATGACTTGCGTCGTCCAACAAACAAACTTGCCGTACTTCATCGCGGCTCCCGACCTCTGAACGCATCGGATGAGGCGTAAGCAGGATCGTGATGAACGACCACTTCTGCCGACCCAACTTCAGTCAGGGTCGCAGTGCGCTTCCACCCCTGTCGAATCACGTCACTACCTTTCGCCGATGACCTGATTACCTTGATCATATCTGATGATCTCGAGCTTATTGCTGTCGATGCCAACGCCGTCGACAATACCAAACAATCTCTCTTATGTCTTCTGTCTGCCACGTCATCGACGTTGACTGCAGCCCCTCTGCCACTCAAGGGCTTTCCTGCAATGGTCCTTTCCGTCTTCTTACTATACTTTATTATTAAAAGCATCTCAACATGGTGGATCGGCGTTTGGCGGGAAAGTTAATGGCACGCCTGGGTAATCGGAACCAGTATGCTGCGTGCGGCGGTACATGTCCAGCTGCATGGCGGGACGAAGAGATGTTACGGTCACGGGGTTCACGTGCGAAGGATTGGGTCTGGGGGCAGGAGGGTCGGGATTGACTGTGTTAAAGCTCGACTCTGCAACTTGCCATGCTTCGTATCATCAGGCATGCAGACTTTGTTACAGAAGCACGTATCAAACTTTGCCACGCATGTGTTTCGAGTGTCGATCTAGATGTATGAATGACGCGCCCTCGGCTTGCCTGTTGCGCAAAACGACGGCATGCCACCGGGTCCTGCCTTCCCCACGGCGGCAGATGGGGTATACATTTGCAAGAGCACGGCCGCGCGGCTGAAGCAGACGCGACGCGACGCAATCCTCGGGCTCTTCCAAGGTCACCTGACACTGTGCAGCAGCATGGCTTCGTGTATGTGGACCCGCGTGAAGTTGTCCAGCGCGGTGATCGTTGTGCCAAGATTATGGTTGGATCGAGTTGGCGGGAGCGGACGACGGGCACGTGTACCTAGGTACAGACGACCTCATGCTACGCAGGCAGTTGCAGGAGACACTGTGAGCCAGCCAATGGGCGACCATGGAGAAAGTCGGGCGTTCGACAGCAATGCACGCCGCATGTGCCGTCCGCCTGCGCGTGCAGCTGTTGGCTTTCGAGTGGTCTCCGAGTGGTGGTTTCACGTGTCGTGCTGGGAGGGCAGCTGCAGGCGTGCGGCAGGCGGTATTCTTAGCGGCACGCAGCAGACGGGGAAGGTGCTGCTCAGCCACCAGGCAGCGCCGCCCCACCGCCGACCCTGGAAATAGAGTCGGGGCTTGGGCGGTGCCGGGCACGCTTGCCTTTGCGCCCTCGGCCCAGCCTTGCGGCGCGTCGCTATACAAGCTCTCAAACGACCCGCGATACCGTGACACCATCATCTCCTTGTCTACAGGCTTGCGTGGCCCACATATACGATCGCTGTCGACCGCGCCTTAGCGACTTTACTTCATCAGCCTTTTATCACACCTTCGCCGTCCAACTTGCGCTGCTTCTTCCACCAACAGCCCCTCTCCTGATCGACGCTCTTCGCTTCCACAAGTCAACAAACAACGACGACCACCACTCACTTCCTCAGTCGAACCACCCTCCATTCGCTTATCTGAACACCATCCACCGCAATCATGGGTAAAGCCGGGCGGATTTTCTGCATCGCGACGCCATTCGCATTGACGATTGCCTCGTTCGTCTGCCTCATCCTGATCCAGCTCTCTGGCTGGTCCTCGCCCGCGCTGGGCAAGTACTACTTCGTCCAGGCCAATTTCACCAAATCTCAACATCGCTGGCGCCTCCCAAGACGGCCAACTCCACCAACCTTACTGCTGCGCTGCAGCATGCCAAGGACACCGGCGCCCTGGCGCCAGTCTACCAGATCCATCTGTGGAATTACTGCACCCAGACCGCCAACGGCACCGCGCTGCGCTGCTCCGACAAGTCTGCCAACTTCGTCTTCAACCCGGTCGATGTCTGGCAGCTCAACTACACCTCGAACCTCCCACCGGCGCGACGCCCACCTCCACCGCCTCGAACGCGGCGCAGTCGGCCATCAACAACCTGAAGAACAACGGGACGGCGCTCGAGAACCAGTGCTCGGTGCAAGCGGCGCAAAGGCGCTTGACGCCTACCGCTCGGTCGCGCACTGGATGTTCATCGCCTACGAGGTCTCTTTCTGGTCCACCCCTGGCCCACTCTCCTATTCGGACTGCTCGCCATCTTCAGCCGATGGGGCAGTTTCCTGACCTGGCTGCAAGCTTGGTAAGTCACACATCGGAGCACACTTGTGTCTCCTGGACAAATTTATAACCAAGACAGCTAGCTAACATTTCATGCTGCGCAGGTCTCGTCCGTCTTCACCTTCGGCGCGTCATCACCTCCACCATCCTCTTCGCCGCGCTCGCCGGCTCCCTCGCCACCATCCTGCACCCCATAACGGCATCACCCTCGCCCTCGGCGGACCCGCCCTTGCCGTCAGCTGGATCGCCGCCGTCTGCAGCGGCCTCGCGACCAGCTTCTGGCTGTTCAGCATCTGCTGCTGCTCGGGCAAGAGCAACCCGCACCACAAGGACAACAAGGGTGGCCTGTGGGCCGCCGAAGGCGGCGCTCCCGCCGACGCCCATGAGCGCGGTCTGCGTGCGGAGAAGACCGCCTCCACCGGATACCAGCGTGTCGCGAGCCCGTACATGGGCGCGTCATCGGAACATGTCCCGCTGACCAACTATCCCCAGCCCTCGGCCGGCTTCGCCCAGCACTCTGGCTACGAGCAGCAATACCCGCAGCACCATGGCGGATGGGAGCCGTACCGCCACCAGTAGAATACTAAAAGATGATCAGCCGCTATTGAGCGTGCTCCGATCTCGTTGATGAGATGAAGCAAGATACCCTCTCGGCGGAAGCGGTTTTCTCTTTCCATCGAAGCATAGCGATGGCGTTCAGGGTTGCTCTCTTGATTGCAGGTGCTGTTTGTTCTCTAAGCGATGTGAGGAGTGTCCAGATCTGTTTGGGTCTTATACCTCACGGCATCGTTTTTCCACAATGTATTCATGAACTTGATTGAATCCCTTAGCAGCTACAAGATACCAGACAATGATTTCCTTTTTCTATATGCGCTCAAGGCTGCCGCTAATATAACAAATACAATGGTTACGCCGCTCACACTTCGTGACTGGCATCGCGTTTATGCATTAGTAGACTCGATCGGACTCTCGACCACTACCACTTCAGGTACATCATCACTGTTCCCGTCACCGCCAAATGGCTCCTCCGTGAAGTCACCGAGAGGTACAACGCCCAGCACAGAGCGGTACTTGAGCGTGTGCCAATGCGAGATGTCGCCGACCGCCGGTTCCGTCGAGCCGTCCCGCGGCGCTGCCGCCTTGTCGACATCGCCAGACGGATGTGCGAGGCGGGCGGCAAGGCGGAGATGCGTCTCGGCCAGCGCCGCCTCCTCGTCTTCGGCATCCACCTGCATACTGTCGGGGCCCCTCCGGCGAGCCGCATCGAGATCGATCTCCGTGACCGCGCCGTCTTCGTAGCGTCTCGCGACGCCCGCGAAGCGCTCGGGGTATTGTGGTCGCGAAGACTGGCTCAGACGGCGACGCTTCCCTGAGCCGGAGGCCTTGTCTGTGAAGACGAGCTCCGTACCTCGTGCCGCGACGCTTCTTGCCGGAGGCGTCTCGCTCGGCGTCCGCCGGCTCCGCTAGGTCCGTGGCGACGTTCAGCATGAACATCCACGAGGCGCCATACAGCCATAGGCGCTCACGGCCGGCTCGGACGTCCCAGACGGCGCCCATGACGCGGTCGTGGAGCCGGCGGAGGTTGGCAGGGAGCACAGCACTGGGATTGCGCTGGCTCCAGTCACTAGCCGGCCGGCGAGCAGATCGAATTCGTACAGTTCATGCTGAGCGGTCATGACGACCAGCCGGTGCGGTCCGGAGGGCAGATCATTGGAATGTGCGTGCGGGTTATGGCGCGTGGCGTGCACGCCCGGATTGCCGTTGGCATGACCATTGGTGAGCAGGAGATTTGTCAGGGTCGGCCGGAATGTGAGGCACCAACGGCATGGATTCCAGCCGGGGCAGCAGGTGTCCGCGCGGGTTGTCCACCCAGTGTTGACCGTAAAACACCGTCATCTCGTCTTCGTCAGAATCGGAGTCATCGGAACCGGCATCAGCATGCGCCTTCCCATCCTGCTTTGCGACGTCGATCGCAGGTGCTGTCGTGTCTTCGTGGCCGCTAAGGACCCATGAGTCGACGTATCCAGAGATATCGCCCACAGCCAGGACTCGCGCTGTCTGGCGCGAATGCTAAGCGGACTACGGTCCGTTGATACTGTGCAAAGCTGCTTGAGCTGTCAGCCTGACGGTCGTTTCGCTCCAGCTCCACGGTGTTCTCCAGTACGATGAGGCGCTTTGGGTTTTCGACGTCGAATGCGATGCGGACAATCACAACGTCATTGCTTGCATTTACAGCCGCAAGCCACTTGCCGTCTGGAGAGAAGCTCAACAACCGTGACGAAGCAGTAGCGAGCTCGCGAGGTAGGTCAACCTTGCGGATGGCTAGGGCATCGGTGTCAAGTCTTCGCCGTAATTGAAATAGCTTGACTTCATCACGAGTCGACGCTGCAACCGCTCGGCCATCATCTGAGATACACACGCACTCCAGATTGTGTTTAGTGTTTAGTGTCATCTGGCGACAAGCTTCCGTGGTGGCTGCGACTCCGTCTCAACACCCGGCTTCCGAGCCATACGCCAGATGCTAATGGTCTTGTCCCACCAGCTGACCAAAAGTCTCGCTGACGAGCGCCCGACAACAGCAGGGCGCTGTGGCAAGTGCGGCAGCGTCAAGTTCGCCGACTTGCCCGTACTCACGCAGCGGTGTCACCACCAATTTGCTGTCGCTGCCGCCAGAGACGATGAAGCTCGAGTCCTTGCTATCAAATGCGGCCATACACTTGATGTCGCCCTTGTGAATGGTGCGATGACTGAGCTTCGTCCACATGTTCCGACCCTGCCAACCCCGGACCGTATCTGATGACTGCAAGCCGACCCTCAATGCTGCCCGAAAATATCGCTTTCCCATCAGAGGCCGTGACGATGTCCCAAGCAATCATTCTCATGCGCAGCAATCCCGCTGAGAGGAGGAGTACGTGCGCCCGTCCCAGAAGGTGATGTTTCCGTTGGAGTCGCCGGAGACGACGTCGCCATTCGGCAAGCATGTGACCTGCCACACGTAGACATTTTTGGACGCGCCGGGTAGACTGGCACCTAGATTCATTGTGCGGATACATGTGTCGCGCTTGGTATCGTACACACGAATTGTGCCATCTGTGAAGCCAGCAACGATCCTGTCGCGCGTCTGGTATGTGATGCTCATGCACTTGGTCTTCTTTCCGCTGACTCGAGCCAGGATGCGCTTGTATGCGAGTTCGTTATCGGATGTTGACAGAAGCACAAGCGTGCCATCAGCGCAGCCTGCTACGATGTCCTGCGAGGAATCCGCATCGCTACCATTGGCCTGGTCAATCTGCGCTCGCGGTTTGCGCAGCGAAGCACCACACCTCGCCGAAATTGCCGGAAGACTGTTTCCTGGGCGTCCCACGCTCCAGATCCCATTCAGTGACCGCCGGCAGTCCAGAGATGCTGAAGAGGCGGTGTTGGCCGGCGATCGGGGTGCCATCGCCATGCACTTCGTCGGCATCTTGTGTCCAGACCAGGCCGTCAATGCTCCGATCGGCATTGTCATGCAGGACCACCTCTTGCACCCATCTGCCCCGGGCCGCGCTCCAGATTTCTACGATGCCATTCTGTCGGCCGACGGCGAGGCGCAGGGCCGACTGCGGACTGGTTCCTGCGTCGAACGAGCGCGAGAGGGCGACGGCGGTGATGGCAAATGTCGGAAAGGAAACGAAGCGCGCGCGGTGAACGTCCATGGAAGCGAGTGCAGCACGGGTGCGCTACGATTCAAAACATGGCAGCAACAACGCTGGCGGAGGGAGACAAATTTTGGAGTAAGTACATCCGCAGATCGATTTCCAGGTACCTAGCATATCGATTAAGCGGCTCCGGGCGAGGATAAATTTTTGGTCAGTTCGGGTACAGATGGGCCGTGCCGCTGGGTCCCTTCTCCGCTAGTACTGATTCTAGTATTGGCCTCAGGTGTGCAAGAATGTGAAGCACGCGACCAACGTGAAACGGAGATGTGAAGAAGATAAAGAACAATCGGAAGAAGTAATGTATGAATATCCGTGGGTATCTGCATTGTGCACATAGAGCCTGCAATAATACAGAAGATTCTCGTACGGAAGAGAAGAAAGCAATGCTGAGGTGCCCGAAAATCGAAAAAAAAGGATTGGGGCCAATGGCTGCGAGACTGGCGGAATAACTCCCAGCCCAAGTCTCGCCGATGCCACAATCACGCATACCAGTCTGGATATATATATTCCGCCATCCCAGTCCCTACAGCCTATTGCTTTTCCAAAAAGAAATCAGATGCTGACGCGATGAACGCACCTCCTCCATCTCTTATCGCTTCTAGCGATGGTATACCCAATAGTGTGTCCACAGATATGATAGACACTCTCCTGAGACCTCCGGTCTCAAAGCAATGCAGACTCGCTGCAGCTGACGCTATTACACAAAGGAAAGAACCGCTCGAAAAAAAATGCAATGCTCGCTGATAGAATGCGCGTAGAATGTAAGGCCAGTGTTGAGGAAAAAAGGAAGTATGATGACTCGACTGCCGTCTCTGACAATCTGTCGGTGGCAGACGAAGTGTCAATCCGGGACTTGGTATGATCATGTCATCCACTCGTCGAAGTCCTCACTGCAGGTATTGCGACTGACCAATGTACTGTTGAGCAGTGTGGAACGTAGTGACCTGCTGGTACTCGACACCCGTTGGTGTGGGAGTGGAGGGCGCCATGGACATTGATGGAAGCGGAATCTGATTGACCCCGTAGGTGTTTGTGCTGAGATAATCCTTGTCAGGCGTGATCGGTGGAGTCAGCATGCCAATGGGACCAGTGGCGTAGCCTGGCTTTTGTGGCGTCTGAGGAACAAGGTAGGGGTTCATGACGGTGTTCCCGTCGACTTCCATTGAACCCATGTCAGCAACAGGAGCTTGAGCCACGCGCTGGGCTATCATAGCCTGATGCTTGAGGAACAGATCCACGGTCGTTGAGATAGACGACAGGTGCGTCGATGCAATTTTCGGACCACAGCTTGCGAAGGATGCGAGAGGTGGTTCGAAAGGTTGATCACTACCTGTGCGTCGTAACGTGCTGACCAGCTGCCGTAACAGGGTTGCGGACGGCCAAGGATGTAGCGACCAAGTGCCAGACAGGATCGCGCCATGACTGATGGTCGCAGCGAGATGAACTCCTTGTGATAGAGGCCCAGCTCCGTGAGATACCAGCACATGTGCTCAAGTTCAGGATCATAAGCGACCTCGGTCAGAGCCATCTGCAGGAAGCTAGTAACCGTAGGATGACCGATGACCCAGTTGAGGGTTTGCAGGACATGCCATTCCATCTGAGTGAACATGTCATCGTCGTAGAGGGAGCAGCACATTTGTCGCAACTCCCTGATAGTGGGACTCGCCTCTTTCCTGTCACCATACTTAGCAGCGATCAGCAGAGCTGCACAGCCGACAAGCTGGTAATGACGTTTGTAGACCACACCGTCGCGAGCAATAGCGGTCCAGCAGGTTGCAGGCAAGGTGGAGAGTCTCGGGCAGCAATTGGAATGCGTGGTGTGCCTCGAGGAGGAAGTCAAGGAGGTACGGACGCATGTACCACTGGATCTCAGTCCTGGATCTCGATAGACTGAATGTCCGGCATCGTCTCGGTCTCCATGCGCTCCATGTGGTCCAAGTACGTCTTCCTGGTACTCATCGGCGGTCGAACGCGAGAGCTCCTCTGCAAGCGCCTTCTGACGTAGCCGAGCAACATTGCGGGCACGCTCCCGTTCGGCGGCGGCACGGGCAAAAATACCTTCGTCGTCGTCGTGGCTCTCCACGAAGTATGACTCGCAGTAGCCAAAGGTTGCATGGCTCTTCGGTCCCGACCCAGTGCCCACAGCGTTGTACGGAGCAGAGACATGCTGGGTCTGCATGTGAGACGACAATGAGGGAAGCATCTGTGCTTGCGGCATTGCCTGTGATTGCATATGAGAAGTCATGGGTGATGTGATTGGTTTGAAGCGAAAAGAATGGATGTCAGCTCTCCAGGATTGACGAATTAGAAATATACAGTCGATCAGGAAATGATCGATATCGAAAGAATGTCGGCGCCACGATTTCTAGAGCGAGTCGTAGATGGTCGAGACTGATTGTAGAAGGAATGTGAAAAGATTGTCGGCCCGTGATGGTTGACTCTTGGGATGTGTTGGTCAACGGTATCGTAGGCAAGGTGTACTTCTTGCTAGTAGGGCAAGGAGCTGATGTGAGCTTCTTCGTCGAAACGGGTTCGAAGTCTCGAGTGGTTGCTCAGTGCAGAAAACGAGCTAACGCCTCTGCTGGTCGAGTCGAGTTCAAGTCCTCCCAGTTTGTTTTGCGAATCTACACGTGACTAGTCAGCATTGATCTGATTAATGATGATCTTTATGCAAATTCTTCGGTGTATCAAGGCGAGATGACGCGCAACGAAGGTGAAGAAGGCAATCGTGGGAGGAGGCATGCAGCGGGCTGTCCCTTGTGCTGCGGAATGGTGGAATCAAGGCTGAGCGGCATCTCTGCACGACAGCAAAGGCTCGGAGGAGCTCGCCCGTCAGAGCATGGCACAGTGCGACGAGCACACCGGCGCTAGGGAGAGGTGGAAGCTATCCTTGCACAGATCCGCCGTCTCATCCGGCAGGCGCGAAGCACTGAGAGCCATCGCGCTTGTCAAGCTGGGTGAGGCATGGCACCTCCCACTTCTAGCTCCAGCAAGCCGGCGCGCTCCAAAACCCTCCAGGGCAAAGTCACAGTATACGAATTCGTAGCCATCGCCTTACCTGTTTCCTGTCGGTGTGCGAAGAGCAGTGTTCGTGGCGCTCGTCTCGTTGATAGGTGCCGCCGTGATTGCAAGTGATGATGGCTCGACTGAGTTCGGATTTGAGGCAATGATTGCTGATGCTAGAGTGTGAGAGATGGTGTGTCTGGTTGGCGGCGTCGAGGGTGGCTCTGCGATCAACGAAGAGGAGAGCTCGACCTATACTGTCGCTGCGATGGATGACAGGAAGAGTATCGGAGTGGTATGAGGGCTGGCCGGGCAATGTCCCTGGGGTGAAGGGAAGACGCTGCGACGGTGACGATACCGTTGAGGAGAGCCGGCAAAGCGAAACAGCCGTGGTTCAGGAGCTGAGTGGAGCGAGTGCTTTCGCCGATCAGGAGATGAATAATCTCTGCAGGCAAAATACAGCTCGAAAGTTGAGATCAAGACTCCATTGCGAACCAAGAGATAGGGCGGGATAAGGACAGAGAGGAATGAGGTCGTGTATATGAGGGATGGGGAGGAGGACGAGATGCAAATGAGGTAACGGTCGTGAGTGGTGGAGATGGGAAGCATGAAACGCGTGCGCACAGCTAGCGAGACGGACACAGACACCCCGCCATCCACCACATGCAGCGCCAGGACAAGTGGAAGCCCATTCTGCATCCGTTTCCTATTGCATCCCATTGCGGCCTAGAGGTGGGAAGGCGATCTCATCATCCCGGCAAGGTACTGCATGCAGTTAAGAGATAGCACCACCAGCCTTTCGACTGGTGGCTGTCATGCCGCGGCGGGAATTTAGAGTTTACTGCGGGTAAGAGACACTGGCCAGACACACGATCGAATCGACGAGCGCATCGCCAAGAATCCGGGCACCACGACACATAGCCTGCCCAAGCGGCACACGAACCTTGCTTCAGCTGTCTGCGCAAGGTGCTATGTCCGACAGGAGCCGGCCGCAGCAGTAATGATAATATGGAGGAAAAAATGGCTGTACGTGCGATTCGGGTGGGCAATTGCCGCTATGCTACCAGTCAGCAATTAGCTGGCAAATTGGCCCATGCAACTCCTGGCACCCGACCGGCACGGCTGCGTCGTCGAGCAGCAACGTCGATATGGAATGCAAAATCACGACACGAACAGTTTCTCTCCACGTCACTCTGCATGCAGCGCCCGGTCTTACTTGCACGGCCGCATGAATGTTGACATGTCGAGCTCGCTCTGTCTCTGGCAGACGCTTCCAAGCCCCACACGGCGTATCGCGCCAACCACTTTCCCTCTAGTGCTGGGCCTCATATACCTCCCTTGTCACAAATGACCGACCGCAGGGCATATGCAAGACACGATCATTGCGTCCGCGACTACGAGGCTCGCAGAATTCGTCAAGCTGTGCATACGGCGTTCATTCCTGTCCATACGGTTGCAAGGGGTACAGTCGGCACGCTGCACGAAATCAGAGACATCAATTCGGATCCCTTTCGCACCTACCGCTTGGCCCCATGCCCAAGCGCTCAGCGACCAATCATGGCGTCCGGGCATACATATGCTCCTTGCTCCAGCCTGACGTGCAAATCTCTGATCCCCCCTCTCTGGTCACAAACCAGATGTAGGATTGCTCGTATGTGTCTTCTCCGCTGCGGATCCTGCTTATGCCGCGCCTATATCGCGCCTTGGGCGACAAGCTAGGGCGTCACGCTTGCACATTGTGATGATGCAAGAAGGCTGTCGCGATGCGTCTGTATCCGCACCGGCGGCCCCATCCGTGAATCCCGTAAAACTCTACATGCGTTCCCTGCACGGGCCCATCTACTGAGAAATCGTATCGCGGCTGTCGCCTTCACCTCGCCCTCCGTGACGCGCCTTGCGCAAGTCTTTGACCTTCAGTCTCATTGCCAGTGCCCAACGGCTCTATGAGTGTTGCGAATATCGTTCAGCTGAATCGCCACGTCCTGACCGGCAGCATGCACTGTGCTTGCAGCATGTCAATGGCTGCGTCTACCTGCAGCTAGCCCACTGCCTTCAGATGCCGGAACGCATGCCTGCCAATCGTTAGCCCGAACTAGTGTCCAGACATCTGGTTTCATCCTGGCTTAATGCATGCATCATGCGGGACCATTTTGTCACTCAAGAAGCGATGCCCATAGCCGAAGTGGCCCCTAGACTGCTCCCAGACACGCATGCATGCACTTAGAAGCCGCGTCTTCGGTCAGGAGACGCGTCCTGGAGCCGGCAAGTCGCGTTCCTGTTGACCACACGAACGCCTCGTAGCTCATCACAATCTGCACGCGCGATAGATTGGTCGTGGTTGGAAGACTAATGACACTGTGTGTGTGTCCTTTCCGACTGCAGGCTTGCGCGAGGCGTTCGGCCTTGCCGGCCTCGCCGTTGCCTCAGCATTGATGCACTCCAGCTTGCAGCGAAGAATCATCTTAGCATCCTTTGCAGGAAATCTAGGATGCATGTATGACGGCACTCCATCGATATCGCGCGATGCATTGCAGACCGAAGTTGATTGATCAGTCTTGCTAACCTGTCATCTGCGGTGTGTTTTCTATTGTTCCGAGCAGATTGTTGGCGCCGTCAATCTTCCCGGAGTTGGGCGACCAGATTTCGAAGGACTTCCAAAATTCTCCCGAGCGTCCACTAGCTTCGTTGACTAATCAAGCTCGCTTTTTCTAATTCTCGAACCTTGGAAGGGACTAGGGTTCAGCTCTTGGGATTGGCCATGGCAGACCAATGCAACTTCTAACCACGTAGTCAATGCTGCTCTTCCATCAGTATATCCATTCGTGCTCAGAAGCTTAACTTCCTTCCATTCTATCCAGGAGTCTTGCCTGTCGATACCAGATTGACGGCCACACGGTCGATCGACTCGCGCCATTTTCCAGCCCTGGTTTGGGACACGACCAGTAAGCGGAGATACGCAAGTTGACACGCTACATCACGACTAGAGAACCCGACGCATCCTGCAGCTCGCCTGAGCTATGTTCACACGCGTTGCTTGCGACCTCTCGCGTGTATGGATCTTCTGCGCGACGTCAGACGAGCGCCACGATGGCGATATACGCGACCTTAGCGTGGCGTGCACAGTGGGCGCCGATGTTGTTTCAGCACGCCTCAAGAACAGAGTTTGTCACAACAACACGAGCTCTACTAGGTAGGCTTCTGTATAGCCAGCTGACCTCGGCAACGGAGCACGAGCATGGCTGGCCGGAGATATGCAGCCATGGATCAGCTGGTGACCCCCCTCTCTAACCAGCCGACACAGTGCATCCATGACGACGAGCAGGCGCAGTGCATTGTGTAGGATCGTGAGCAGAGATCGGAGCGGGGAGATCACACTGCAGCTGCTCAGAGGCGCTGAGTACACATTAGCAGCGGAAGTGCCAGGCCGTGTGAAGCGTAGAATTACGAAATTGACGGCAACTGTACCGGTGACGAAACCTTGCCAGCCGAACTCCAAGCCGTCAAAGCAATGTCGCGTCTCGCGTGCTAGGGCAATTTGCTTCATGAGGTCTATCAAAACCTCGCAGTCTTCGTCATTACACCATCCGGACTCTCCCCTCCACGGAACGACTGCATCTGCCCAGACTTGTTGCAACTTTCCAATCCTCAAGGCGACTGTCCTATCGTCATCTGAAGGCGTGGCTAGCAGGCTCTCTCCCTTCTCGATCACATGCCTCGTACGTGGGACCGAGCATGCCAAGACATCTGCTTCAGTGTAACGCGCTACGACGCGCTTGCGTGCTGTACCTACCGCGTCGTAATAATCGCGTCGCGTGCTATCTAGATTAAACTTCTGGCGATGTGGCCCACCCTGCAGTGTGCCGACGCTTGTTGTCAGATCTGGGTCCGAACGCATCTACAAATCGCTAGATCGTCCGGCAGTGCTCCGCCGTGCAGGGAAGTCACACCTCTACCTCATGCTGCCCTGATTGTTCCAAGAGCTGGCTGGGAAAGGGCTCTTCTCTTGCCCGGAGGGCACGCTCTACACTTTCATGCTAGACCGGTTAGACCGACACCTGCATGCTGCGGTACGAACTGTAGTGCTCACGGCCGACTACACAGCCGACGTGCTGAGGTGGAGCTTCCTTGCACCGGACTATTGGACTTGACAACGAGAAACTTCTCGGGCATCGCTGACATTACATGATAATCTCGGCAAGACCACATTGCACTGAAATTTCTGAGGTGGAGCAGCAATGATCTGTGGCCTGTACCCCGATTTACAATAAGAAGAGCTACAGAGTCACGGGCACATATCACCTGGCAACGCCGGCCAAGTGCATACCAAATAGTTCTATGCGAGAGCAGCGAGACCCGCTTGTTGCCGCAGATGCAGCTTGATCAATGCTTCTGCTTGAGCTCGGACATCCGCGCCGTCACGTCCCGCCCATCGAGATCTGAAATCTCGAACGCGATCAAACGCGATCAAACGCGACCTTTGACGCGACCGCGACCAAAACTTAGATTAGCGCTCGCACCCAGAGACGCGTTGCCATGGATATTGCTGGTGAAACATCATGTCGGCCAGCGATACTCTGGCGTTGGTGCCTGCCGCATGAATTGACCGTCGTGACATACTTCCAACATCGAGACTGCTGGTCTATCGGCCGATGGACGCGTCACAGATCGCATGAGGGCCGTGACAAGACTCCTGCATACGCCGGGCCTCGCTTCATACAGCTTGCAGAGGGTGGGTAGTGACCCGCATTGCCATTTATGATATCTTGACAGGATTGTGAACGGTATCTTGATCGTTTGAAGCGGCACGTGCTCTGTCTGGCAGACTTGCATCATGTCTTCTGCTTTCGATCCTTCTAAGCCATTTCACATACATCCCGGGCACACGAGCCCAAGTGTGCCAATAACCGAAGAAGCATGGTGGTGATCATCTCAAGGTCTCTCTCTCTCCCCAGAGGATAGACTTCTACTGTTGATAAGAATCCTTACGTGCTGCTCCATTTCGCATACTCGCTAGCATCATCACGTACTATGTTCATAAGGAGCATGACACGCAACAACGTCAAACATGTGTGCGCCAAAAACTCCGACCTGTGGTGTCCTGTCAAAGTTCGTGATTACTCTATAAGCCTGACTCGACGATCAGGCATGTGTTATTACTCAGGAACATTGACCGCACCATGCATTATGGTCTACTCTATATCTATGACCCGCACCTCATCATTCCGATGTGCCTTCCCAATGCTCCATGATGGCTCGCTCGCATGCTTCACTGTTAGCTGATGGCAAATCATGACCGCCAGTCAGAAGCCTGATATCCACATTATCTGGACCCAAAGTTGTAGTAGCATCTTCAATTGTCTCATCAGAGAGAACGACGGTGTCCTGCGCGCCAAGCAGAATAAGAACTCTGCCTTCACACAGACCTGTGCTTTCATCTCGATGCGTTCGAGCTCGGCTGGCTGCACAGCGCTTGCCTATCGTGCTCCACTGAGCGTGACCAAAATGAATTGGTGCATGCTGAATGCTCGAGACGAAAGACGGGACAAATCCTGGGTGCGAGTCCGTCTGCCAGATCACACTGGTGTTGAGGTCAAATGTGGGTCGGCCTGCGAACAACACAGGCTTGGAGCCCTTGGTCTCCAGTGATGTATCACCCCCGGGCACCTCTTTGTTCACAATGTCGGTCGCACTTAATGTCTGCTTTTTCGGATTTCGAAGTCGTGGTACCGAGGCGCCTCCTCGCATACGCATTCCCACCCACAAGTGGACTAGC
The DNA here is from genome assembly GCA_027924585.1 of Larix kaempferi. Taxonomy (NCBI): domain Eukaryota; kingdom Viridiplantae; phylum Streptophyta; class Pinopsida; order Pinales; family Pinaceae; genus Larix; species Larix kaempferi. The sequence continues at coordinate 20,562 of BSBM01002895.1, forward strand.
CACTCCGGAAGAATGTTTCCGTAGAGAATTTTGCTCCGAAGACTGATACGGCTGGGTCTCATCAAGCCGCTTGGCGCAATCAGTACCAACGACTCCACAAGGTACGGATAGTAGTAGGTGAAGGAAGTGGCGATGCCGCCGCCCAGGGAATACCCGGCCAGCGTGAAGCCACTCATCCAGTTGACATCTGAGGATGCCAGCACGGCTAAAATTTGCGCACTGAATAGACCGATGTCTTGTCGATAGTATGTAGCATCCGGAGCGTCTGAGTAGCCTCGGCCATAGAGATCGAACAACATCACTCGGCAGCCTCGTCGGGCCAACTTTTCGGCCAATGCCGCAAGCGATATGCAGGGCGTGCTGATACCGTGGACGAAGAGCACCTTTCGACCGGATTCCGGACCAAACTCGTATGCTCGAACATTGCCGTAAGGTGTATCGATGTCTCGGCCTCCCGGGATTGCGTCATGATGGTAGGGACAAGATTCTTTTCCCGCTCTGATAGAATTCCTTGCAGGCGCGCGATAGGCTCTTGGTTGGGTCGAGCGTATACTGTAAAAGATCGACAATGCCGATAGTATGGTCAATGAAGCCGTCGCTATCAGCACTCTCTCATCACCCAAGCGGAACCGTTGCAATATGGTCTCCATCTTTAGTGTCACGGCGTCTTATGTGCGTCGCTCTCAGCAGGAATGGAATGCCGATGGCATGAGTATTGTAGGAGCCTATATATTGCAAGCCCGTATGTATCTGCAAACTCGACCATGTGAAGTGTGTACTTGGATGGTTCGTCAAATAATCTACGCAAGTCTGCCGTCGTCCTTGACGCCTGGACCGATCCTGAGGGCGGTATTTCATGGCACGCCATCAATACAACTGCCGATGAACCCCGTAGACCTCCGCGCATGATGCAAATAGGTCGCTCGGCTACGAGAGCAGACACCAATCTATTTGAACGACGAATGCCTAATCTATTGCTTCTCAAGAGTAACAGAAGCGCTGCATATGGTCTCAAAAGCAATCACTCCAAGACCATGTCTATAGCCGGGCGATTCACAACTGACAGCGCTTAATGTGCACAACTCAGTAGACCTATCCTACGCCGGCTCACGATGTCATCGTGTGGCGAGATGAAATAGAAGCAGCCACACTTCTAACGGCCCCACATACCTGAGTGGAAGATCCTGAATGTGGAGTATGAAGATCATCAAGCATAACTGTTCGTCTTATTTTGATAGACTGGGTATCTCTTTACAACGTTCGAAACAATAAAATGACGTCCGGCGGACAGAACACTCATCTGGTCGTATGACTCATAAGATGCAGTAACTCCAACGGAGTTGCGAGGTACGAGATATTGGTCTCAGCCTTGAGCCATGGCATGCACAGTCTCATCGTTGACATGAGCCAGAAGTGCTTCTAGTGTGAAGTCGAAGTCGGGCGCTAGCAATTCCTTGTGAATGCATAATTGTGAGATCCCGCTGCTGCAGAGATAGGCAGGCGCATCGTGCTTGTGGTAAGTGCGACTTAGACCATAACTGCAAACGACCAATTTGTGCACAACCATCGCTAAGATGGCATTTGGTTGAAGCCTTCCAGATCACCGTGATGGGTCGTGTCACTTTGCGGGATGTGAACATCTTCCGGTGCGCCAGCGGAAGTTCGAGCTGATGATTTGTCGACCTCAACTCCGGAATCACGGTCGCCCGAGCCCTCACTACCCTCGAACATGGGGCGGCCAACGCCCTTCCACACGTCGAGGAGTCTTTGAGCACTCTCCATGCCAAGCTCACTGTCTTCGAACCCGTCGTCTTCTGCGTGGACTTGTTCTCTCTCAAAGTCGTCGTCCTCTTCGTGTCCTGTGAGTATGCGACCTCCCAATTTGACGTCTGTTACGCTGATGTGGTATTCTAGAGCTCTCTTGCCGTCCCGAATCATTTCTTCCGTGGCGTACATGCAGCGCTTGAGACTCTGATTCATGCCCTGGCTCTGCGTGAGCAGCTCCTTGTGCCGTTGAAGGTCCAGTCGCAGATGTTTTTCATCCCTCACTAAACGATCATGATGTTTGTTGTGCTGACCTTCAGGCATGACCGATTCACCTCCACCCAAGACACTGCTCTCGTCCTCGTCTGATTCGCTGAGATCCTCGTGTAGCTCGGTTGGCTCGTCCAAATGACACAACCCACTGGCTTCGTCAGAGCTGACCTCGTCAAGAGCGTCCAACCCATCCGAGAGTCGTTCGGGGCGGAAACCCGAGTCGAGAGAGAAGTGACCCGCACGAGACAGGCGTCTGTACCGTTTGAGCTCGGCCCGCTGTCTCCTTACCTCGCGCTCCAGACTTGCATTGATAGCTAGCAATGAACTGTTGGAGATTTCCAGATCTAGGACTTTCCGCTCTCGTCGAGCGTCTGCGGCGAGTTCTGAAGAGCCTAACCTAGTAGGGCTCAGGTTGATCTCCGGCGGTGACACAGCACCGGAAGCATTTGCCAGTGATGTATCGATGGTCGGCAGAATCAGTGGCGGACTAGCCATCCGCGACGACGACGGCCTCACTGTGTCAGACAGTCGCGTTGTGGCTACTGCCACGACATCTACATACGTGGCAGAACGTCGGCGGGACTGGTGGGACGTGCCGGAGTCGATTGACGAAAGACTGGGCGACTTCTTGTGTGGCGGTGACAAACCAAGCCGCGGGAGGTCATCTCGTGCTGTCAGATGGTCTTGGTCAACGACCGATGCAGCAGTTGGTCGTGAGATGGGCCTCGTGCCGAATATTTGCGAAGCCCCTTTGCGGTACGACAAATGGATGTTCTCCTTACTTGGTGACGCCGATCGCACGTGGAGATTTGATGAAGCTGGTGGCGTAAAGAAAGGCGAAGACGCTGCAATTGAGCTCAAAGTAGGTGACAGGATCGGTGTGGCCTTGGCCATTGGAGGGTTCAGGTCAGCCCGCAGCCACGGCGCAGTAACTGATGGTTCCTGCACTAAGGATCGCGAAGGAGAAGGTGATCTGACTGCTGACGCCGGCGTCAGCAGTGCTGCTACGTCTTCCTGACCGTTCGCGTAGAAGAATGTGGGAGTCTTCCTCAGTTCTGGTTTCTTTGGCGCTGGCTCCTGCTTTGGCATATCACTGGCGTGAAAGAACCGGCTTTCAACATTGCCACCAGCGATAGGAGTTGTAGCTTCCGATGTATGGGGAGCAGACCGATACTGCAGTACAGGCTGTACGCCTCGTGATGAAGAGTCGCCAATTGCACTCATTGATTTGCCAATCTTCGGTCTGCTCATATTTGTAGCATTCAACCCGGTCCCAACCGCGCTCACCGCGCTGCTACGATCAGACAAATGCGATGCCGACGGTATTGTAGTTCGTGGCCATGTCCCTATCGGTACGTCCTCTTGCGAAGGTGAGTTCTGTACACTTTCGACTCGCGATTTTCTGGCCGCTGACCGTGGAGTGATGTTGCCATTATTTGAGAGCTCTTTACTTGTATCATCGATTCCCTTCAGCCTCGGCGATACCAGCGATGATCTTGTCGAGAGTTTGGGTGTGTTGGAGGACGGTGTCGGTGTTGTTGTCTGTTTGATCGCAACGCGCGGTGCTAGGGGCGCTTTGCTCACTCGATTGGTAGCCAGTACAGGTTTGAGCGGCCTGCTGCTGATGCGATCAGATGACATTGCTGAGCGCAAGCCACAAGGTTGGCAACAGCATTTGTGGCCAGCGGGCTCGCTCGAGTGGTTGTCGAGGTTGCGACGATCGGCTCAGGTACGAGCGCAGAGTTCCTCGACGGGCATGCACTTGACTGCTGAAGCGATTGGCATGAGCTGAGCACGCGGACCCGGACCCAAAGCTGTGCCTCACTCTGGGGAATCCAAAAGCGCCCGCCGAATAGAGTGGCACACGGCGCGTGCAGACGTCTGGATAGTGGCGGTTGTTTGGCGAGGGTCTACTGTTGATGTTCTGTGGGTGGTACAGTAACCCCGGCCACGGGCACAACAGCCGAGACAGGCGCTGACGTTACGCTACGGCACGGCGCGTGTCATGGCGCGTCTCCTGCTTGCACTCCTCTGGACAGCCCGGGGACCCTTCGATCGCAGATAATCACTTACCATCCTGTAGCACCGCCGACAGCATTGCAGACTGACGTGATCTACGCGAGTCGGCAGATCATCTCACCTTTGACATGTTCATGACATATGTGGCTTGCTGATATGGACGCCCCAAAGCTGGAGAGCGAGTCTCCCGCTTTGTCTACTTCTGCTCCGGCGGACAATACTGTTCCTGAAGCATCTCAGCATCACAGTCTGAAGTACTCTCTGCTTGGTCCCTCCCTGACTAAATCTGGCCAAGACGGCGTTGATCAAAAGAAAGTCTCGGAGATCATTTACAATGCGTCAAAGGGCAGCAAATACTTTAACAATGAAGAATCTAAGGACAAAACTCTAACTGTCAAGATCAACCGTATCTTGGCGAAGAAACGAGATCTCGAGCGGATTGAGTCGCATGGCGGCCTTAAAGGTGAACTGAAGAAAGCGGATGATTACATCGCCCATCTCGAGTGCAGTCGTGATCTGTCACAAGTCATTGTACATGTGGACTGTGATGCTTTCTACGCTGCGGTGGAGGAACTCGATCGGCCAGAGCTGAAGGAACTACCTTTCGCAGTCGGTGTAGGCGTCCTGACTACTTGTAATTACATCGCTAGAAAGTTTGGGTGCAGAAGTGGCATGGCTGGCTTTGTTGCCGACAAACTCTGCCCACAGCTTATTCACATTCCGTTGAATTTTGCGAAGTACACCGCAAAGGCTCAGGAGGTTCGCGCGGTACTCGAGCAGTATGATCCAAGATTCGAGAGCGCCAGTATCGATGAAGCGTATCTCAACATTACGCAATATTGCCAAGATAACGACATGGGACCAGAGGAAGCAGTTCAACAAATGAGAGAACAGGTGTTCCAAGAAACGAGAATAACTCTCTCTGCTGGGATCGCGGCCAACGCAAAGTTGGCGAAGATATGCTCTAACAAGAACAAACCCAACGGTCAATTCAGACTACCAGCAGAGCGATCAGCCATCGTGACGTTCATGCGAGATCTTCCCACCCGCAAAGTGAATGGAATTGGTCGAGTGTGGGAGCGTGAGCTGGACGCGATAGGTATCAAGACTTGCGGAGACATCTACGCGCAACGGCATTATCTCACCCGCCTCTTCGGCGAGAAAGCGTTCAATTTTCTGATCAGCGTTCATCTTGGCCTAGGAAAGACCGACGTGCGACCTGCGGAGGAGCATGAGCGCAAGAGCGTCGGAACGGAAGGCACTTTCCACGACATGTCGGACCCTCAAGAATTTCGAGAGCGATTGAGACGGACGGCCAATGAGCTCGAAAAGGATCTTGAGCGCACTGGATTCAAAGGACGTACCCTGGTCCTGAAACTCAAATTGCATACGTACGAGGTTCTTACACGGCAGGTACAGCCGCCGAAGGCTGTGCAGACCGCAGACGAGCTCTACAATTATAGCTTGCCTATGCTCACCAAATTGGAGAAGGAGACACCCGGCATGAAGCTTAGATTGATGGGCTTGCGGTGCACGCACCTTGTTTCGACGAAGAAAGGGACCACGGATTTCTTTGGAAGAGCACGTTCGGCCAAGAATGCAGATGATACCTCTGCTACTGATATCGAAGTAGACGAGGAAGGCTGGCAAAAGTGGCCTGACGATGAGTTCGAGGACGCCGCGCGGCAGGAACGACAAGAGGAGATGGAAGAAATCGAGCGACTGTCTCAGAGTACTCAAGATTGGCAGAAACGGGACACGATACACTCGATAGTACTGAGGATGCCTCGCCCGATTACAAGCGGCATAGCAATGGCTTTGCGTGGCGAGCCTTGCTTGAGACAGAGGCATTGACGCGAGCAGCTGATGCTCATCCGCGCGAGCAGATACTCGCTCAATGGAACTGCCCAATCTGCAGTGTTCCTCAACCCGCGGAAGAAGTGGCGTTCAATCAGCATATAGATGGCTGCCTCTCGAGGCAGACTATCAAAGAGATGGTGCAGGAGCATTCCCCTGCGCTGCCGATGACGAATGCACAGTCGAACGAAGACCGATTAGCCAAGCGTAAGCGCAGCAAGCCGGAAAAAGCCAGTCCATCTTCCAACGGTGAAGGGCAAACATTTCGTGGCCAAAAACGAGCAAAAGCGGCCTTCTTCTCATGATGCCGCGTACACGCATACCATGAGACAAGACCCGGGCCGGAAATGTTTATCTAATCAACATGTACATGAGGATAACTTGTGCAGGATTGGTGTATATAGTACGAGCTTTGGCATAATGTCGCAACATGACGATCTGGTCACCAAGTCAAGTCGATCAATTAGGATCAACCCTCGGATTCCATGCGTATTTAGTCGAGGACTTTCCGTAGGTGGCAGGGAGATTTCGATTTCGCTTCCGTGACCGTGTTCCGACTATAGGCGCGAGACAAAGCCACTCTTGTCGATCTGTTGATCAATCAGCAAGGTTTCAACAAAATTCTCAGAAATCACGCTTACCTTGACAAGATATTCCTTCGAAATATCGCTGACCTTGGTCACTCCAGCAAGACCCATGCACAGCTTGATCTCGTCAGCAAAGAGTCGCAAGCAGAGCTCAACGCCGGCCTGGCCACCATAGGCTAAGCCCCAGAGCACCGGTCGTCCGATCCAGACGAAATCAGCTCCAAGAGCCAAGGCTTTGAAGACATCGGTGCCGTGTCTGATGCCGCCATCGACGTGAACGGGTATCTTGCCTTGCACAGCGGCGACGACATCCGGCAGGGCATCGAGGGTCGCAAGCGCGCCGTCCAGCTGACGACCGCCGTGGTTAGACACCACAATTCCATCAACTCCGTGATGAAGCGCAAGCAGCGCGTCTTCCGCTGTAGCGATACCTTTGACCCAGACCTGGAGATCAGGACCGCACTCCTGCTTGAGCCACTCGATATCCTTCTCCCAACTCAAGGTCGGGTTTGCGGCATGGCTGTGGAAAGTGATCTTGCCGGTGGGCGCGATGCGCTTTTGTCCCTCGGTTCTTCCCGGAGTGGGCGTTTGACTCGCGTCGCCTTTCTGGTTGTCTCCTGGCGCAAAGTTGGCAATCTTGAAGTATGATGGGAGCTTGAATTGATTTCTTAGCTCAGCATTCCGTCGGCCGAGATAAGGCGTGTCCACGGTCAAGAAGACGGCTTTGAACCCGGCTTCCTTCGCCCGTTTGATCAACTTGCGGCTGTGCTCCTGCTCTTCAAACAAGTACAATTGCAACACATTCGGGTTGCCATCGCTGGCGGCAGCGACATCCTCCACTGTGTTTGTCGCGAAACTGGACAATCCCATCGCGACCTGATGCTTCTTGCAGGCGCGTGCTGTACCGAGTTCACCGTCCGGGTGCGCCATACACTGCATAGCCGTCGGCGCGACTCCGAGAGGGATGCTGTTCTTTCGGCCGAAGAGATCCACACTTGTGTCAATCACCGAGACATCGCGAAGTACGCGCGGCCGGATGCGATACTTCTTGTAAGCGTCGATGTTCTCCCGCAGCGTGGATCCCGAATCAGCACCTTCGTTGTAGTAGTCACGCGTCTGTTTGTCCATGAGGTCGGCGGCGTGTTTCTCGAGTTCGCCAATGGTGAGGCATTTCAGGTCATGATCACCGAGGGCAGCCATGATTGCGGTCCTCGTGGTCGACACGCGGTATGCTGTAGGCTAAGTAACTAGTGTAGATAAGAGTAGCAAATGGTCGCCGAACGATGGAGAGCACACGAGATCAAGGTAGATGCCGGGAAGCGAATATTGTGTTATGTCACGGTCTGTCCAGCACTGATTGCAAATATAACAGCGAGCTAGAATTACCCTCGGGCTATGATGGAGACATTCTTTTTTGAGTTGTCTTAAGCTTAAGCGGCCGTTTTGATGACGACATGAGCTCTCGAGAATACGTACTTAAGTACTGGAGTACGGAGCATTGACCGAGCCGCGATACAGGCGCACAGCTTCAAGGATGATGGCCAGCGCTATCGACATGGTACGCGAACTCGACACAGTGGGCTGTTGCTTCTTTGCGCTGTAGACCGTGGCCGAATGGCGCAAAGGACCTCCAATCCAACACACGGGCGTTCGGCGATGATGGTCACAACCTCGGCCAACCTCCGCGGCGGTCCAGGGGTCCTCGCAGGTGTGGTCCGGGCGCGATGGAAGCTGCAGGTGAGCGGGTACAACGGTTGCTGTGTCACGTCGCGCCCTCCGTACTGGGTAAACAGTAAACAGTCTCCGTCATAGGTAGGTAGCTGCAACAGCGACGAAGCCTCGCGTGACGATCTTCGCAACACACCACCCCCCGAGCGAACACGCGAACCCGTCACAAACATGGTCTCAACACGGGCCGGAGCACGTACGGTGCCGGAGAGCGTCGCGGAGCCTGAGTTGTCTCTGCGCAAGAAACCGATACGAAAACCTGCAGCGAAAGCACAGAGCACATCTACGAGAGCAAAGGCAGAGACGAAGAGCAGTCGACCAAAGGACCCGAAAAGCACCAAGAAATCCACCGAGATCTGCGCAAATGAGGACGTCCGAGTAGAAGCGGAGGTGCCCGCTCGCAAGACACGGAAAACCGCCGCGCGTGTTATCGCTGGCGAAGACAGCAAGACAACATCGGAAAGCACAAAGAAAGATGCAGCACCGCCACGAAAGACGCGGGCTACAGCTCCAAAGACTTCTCAAACTTCGAGTACGGCAGCACAGCATCCAGAGCTGAAGCCATCAGCGCCAACGAGAGCTACACGAGCAACGCGCGCCACAACAGCAAAGGAGAAAGGACAACCCTTGTCACCCAAGAAGATTACTCAAGTTTCGAAGGACTCTCCACACAAAAACGCAAAGTTTGGACGAGAAAGCCGACAAGAAGCCGGTCCGCCAAGCTGCACAGCCAACTATGACCAGGAAAGTCGCGCGCAAGCGAGCTGCTTCGGATGAGAATGCAGACCTAGATAATGGCGAACGCCTGGACGTCGAGTCGAGACCGATCAAAGCTAAGAGACAAAGGAGATCAAAATCGACTACAGACGAGAATACAGATGTGGTTTTCGAAGCCGTCGCACATAAAGATGCATCATCCTCAAACACTCGTGCTCTCGAGAGTCCCGGTCATGCTGCAATGCCGGACGCTGTTCTCGACGCGGAGGACATCGAGACACTGTCTGCTGCGGGATCATCTCTGGACGAACTGTGTGGGCCAAAAACGCCTATGAAGCGTTGCAGTCCACGTACCTCATTTGCACTCACTTCGGCGCAGAGGAACAGCTATAGACGCACTCCGGTGCGACGTTTTGAAGTCTACTCTGGACCACATCGGACTCCGCAAACACAGCGACCACATATCAGAAACTACGACTCATTCGATGACTCGCGGGCAATGACCGTTGCTCGCGCGCGAGATCGCGCGATGGTCTTTCCTAAACTTGGAGCGCTACCAGAAATTGCACTCACATACAAGCCGGTCACTAGCGATGCTCACGACCGTGGGCAAAGCCCGGTCGAAAGTGGCGCGCAGCTGGACGGAACGGATATGGCATATGAGTTTGAACATACTGGCTTAGAAACCGGACAACACGAAAATGTTCTAGCAGATCTACCTGCAGACGATTACGAAGGGGCACAGGCTAGCAGTCCAATAGCAGCCAGAGCTGACGCTGCCGAAGTCGAAATGACAGTGATTGCAGGTGTGCCTTCCACGCCGGTAACGTTGCGCTCCACAGTAAAACTTGCATCATCTTCCCCACTCAGGACGCTGTTGACCTCCAATGATGAATTACCTGCAGTCGCGGCAGAGGAGAACGAAGCCGGTGAGGAAGGCGATGGACTACCCCATGCACACGAATCATGCCATGATGAGCCTGTGTGTGCCTCTCCATGCTTACCAGAACTTGATTGCACGGAGAGACTGAGTCCGTTGCCAAAGGCCGCCATCGACGAGGCGCCGACAGATCAGGACCCGCCAGCAGTGCAAGACGCTGTTGCTGATGCCCAGGTATCTAGACGAAAGAGCAGACGGAGCGACCGAGACCTGCTACAATTCGCTGATGACACCATCAACTTCAGCGACTTTATCAACGCCAGTACCCCCGTTGGCAACCGTTGGATCGACACTGGCTCCGATGGAGGCATGCGCAGACTTTGGCTCTCCGACGTTGATGTCGTCGATCATCTCTCCGAAGTTGGACAGCGAGGTAGCCGGCGGTAGTGGTGACAAAACTATTGCTACCTCTTCACAGCAGATAGCATCGCCAGAGCCGCAACCACGTGTGGGATATGGCGCTAGCAAGCATGATGTTGGCCAGGTTTCGTCTGCGGTACTGGGCCGTGAAGAATGCATGGCGCACGAAAACCTCGTCGATTACGAATTCACCTTCAGAGTCGATCCTCCTCATTATGCCCTGCCAACGATAGCATCTCGACGCAAATCGCTCCCAACAATCGGCTACGCCAGTCCGACAAAGCAGATTACGAGACCGCAGACATCGGATGGTGCTTGCATAGCAGTGCACCCAACCGATACCAACGCTACTCATTCGAGGAAAGAGAACCTTTCCAGCTTCGCGACACCTCGACGAAAGCTCCCACTCGTCCAAACGAACACGACATCTGCAGTCCGCTTTGAATTTCGAGGAGCGACACCGAGTTCAGTCAAAGATCTGCGGACTTGCAGGACGGAGGGCCCAAAGCCCCGGCAAACAGGTGATATCGTCCAAACTACTAGCATGCACGCCACTCCAATGAGACCTCGAGTCGCTCGACCAGCTGAATGCCTCACTTCTACAGTCTCCTCTACTCCACGTACGCCGTCATCCACTCCACGGGACGTTTGGTACCAGCATGACAGAATTTCGAAAGCGGAAGCGCAGTTTTGGAGAGCACGCCAGGACTGCAATGCCATCGTTCCGATTTCACGATCTCTCTACGAACAGCGTGCCGAGGCGCCCTCTGACAGCTAGGAAGCAGATGTCTATTCGGGAACGGGCAATCAAATCGTCTACGATGTACGGGTCGCGCACAACCCACCAAAACGCCACTCAAGGCTCCCGCCGTGACGCCCAGGCATGATACCAATGACGCCGCATCCAAGAGCTCCTCTGCGCGGAGTCGTTGCTCTCGTTGAGGTGTTCACGAACGAAGGTGCATCCGCGTCGTCGAGCTTTACCGCACTACTGCAACGTCTCGGAGCCAGAACGACAAGAACATGGTGCGATCGACTGACTCATGTTGTCTTCAAGGACGGCTCTCCTACCACATTACAGCGTCTCCGCCTCCACAACAAGGCTGTAGCTGACAGTAGCAAGGGGTCATCCATCCACTGCGTCAACAGCCGATGGGTCTCTGACTGTGACGCTGAAGGATGCCGCCTCGAGGAATCTGACGAGGCTTACGCTGTCGATGTCGACGATGTTCCGCGAGCTGGCAAGCGTAGACGCGTGAGTATGGAGCCATCTGCGCTGACCAACGTTGACGGCAACATTGTGAAGGACCGCAAGACCAGCCTCGGACGGAGTGCACTGGGTCGTCTTTCTCTAAAGCCAGCCTCTCCCGATATCTCCAGCCTTTGGGGAACGGAAGGTGTCGCAAATGATGCCCACAATGATGCCGATGAACCATGGTCACCATCAACACCAGCCTACTTGACAGCTCCTACCTCACTTGTGCAGCAGACTGCGCCAATAAATCGCATACGGAAGCTAGAGTTGGGAGGGAAGAGCGCTCGAGACGGGAACCGACGCTTGACGTTCTGGAATGGTGGAGTGTAATATATACCTATGTCTGTTGTGTTACAGCGCACCCTATGATGGCTCATAAAGTCAATTTCATCACACGAATGAGAGAATGATGCCCTTGTTAGACTTCTGGTTTCGTCTTCGTGATACATAGCTGAAAAGCAGCACGGGCTGAACTACGCCGCCTGTACCCATGCCGACATGGCTCTCACCACATTAGCATCATGCGCTCTCAGCAGATCGGTGGCTTTCGTCTTGCTGATCTCAAGATTGTCAACCTAGGTTGCGGATGTCATTGTCAGCAACTGAGCGGGCATGCGTGAAGGTAGATTTTATGGCTCACCAGAAGGGCGACATCCACTGGGTCGACCTTGATAAGCTTCTGCGGCGCCTCTTCCTTCTTCGCCTTCTCGACTATCTTTTTGGTGTTCTGAGCAGAGTCTATGCTCTTAATTGCTTCGCTCAAGGCTTTCAAGTCGACATCTTTCTTCGGTATACCGGAGTCGTCGTCGCCCTTGGCATCAAGTACAGACAGGGCCGCGGCAGCTTTGCGGTCCTCTGCATTGGCAGGCACAACATCTGGTGGCTCCGCACCTTCGCGGACATTCGCCGGTTGCGGTTCCGCCATTGTCAATCGAGCACTGGTATCACTGTATAGTCTGGTGTGGCAGAGAGCGACACATGTATGCGGAGATCTAGTCCGTCCTACAACTGAACGCCGCAAAAGCAACCCTGAGAGTTTAGCCCCAACCCTAGCTGGCCGATAGTCGTTGATCAACTCTTTAGCGTCGCTCTATGATCAAATCGTGAGCAGAAGGTGCGTAGGCGAAATTATAGCTGCCTTGCATCTAAGATACATAGATATGAGTCGCCTGTTGCAGCGAACCGCAATACAGAGAACGCATTGAGGCCGGCTTTTGTGGAGCTAAATTGTGCGCCAAGATTGACATCTGATCCTACCACTGCAAGTATCAAGCGTGACCACAGAAGACAGCTCGGACGGGCAAGAGGCACACAATTTCGGGGATGATGGCACAAATTAGAAACAGTGTTCCGGCCACCGAAAGCAATGGAACCCGAGTGTCGGAGACATGGTCTCCAGGCTCATGGCGAACAAAACCCATCAAGCAACTCGTAGAATATGACGATCCAGACCGACTCACACGTTCATTGCGTCGACTGAGCAAATTGCCCCCAGTGGTCACACCACATGAGATCTGGAAGCTTCGCAATTCCCTTGAACAAGTTGCACTCGGAAATGCGTTCCTCCTGCAAGGTGGTGACTGCGCCGAACTCTTCGATTATTGCCATGATGGCACGATCGACTCCAAAGTCAAGCTACTGCTGCAGATGTCACTGGTACTTATCTGGGGCATCAACAAGCCAGTGGTGCGCGTTGCGCGCATGGCTGGCCAGTATGCCAAACCACGTAGCTCGCCCACCGAGAAGGTCGACGGTAAAGATGTTCCCAGCTTCAGAGGAGACATATTGAACGGGTATCCGCTCGAAGAGAGAACGATCGACCGGATCGACTGGTACAAGCCTATTTTCACTCAGCTGCAACGTATAATTACGTACGAGCGCAACTGTCATCGGGCATTGCAGATCTGCACAACCCTCTTGACTGGGGCCTCGGGCACGTGCAAGACCCTGCACTGCAGAAGAAATATACGGCAATTGTAGACAGCATCAGAGACAGGTACGATACATTCGTGACGATCAGGTCAGGCGTTACTGACTCTCTTTAGCCTGCGCTTCATGAGAACGATCGGAGCAGACACATCTGGTCAACTGCAGACCGTCGACTTGTTCACCAGCCACGAAGGTCTATCGCTACCCTATGAAGAATGCCTGACAAGAGAGCTGAGGCATCCTGGCAACCGACGCAGCAATGAACAAGGCTCGAGTAGTGCTCCAGCTGCGAATGGCGCACCGGCTGAGGGTCAAAAGACCACAGGCTTCTACAACACAAGTGCACACTTCATCTGGGTAGGTGACCGCACGCGTCAGCCGGACCATGCCCACGTCGAGTATCTTCGAGGCATTGAGAATCCCATCGGCATCAAGGTTGGCCCAACGACAACAGAGGAGGACTTGGTCCAGCTGCTCGACATCGTCAATCCGAGAAGAGAAATTGGCAAAGTCACACTCATCACCCGATACGGAAAGGACAAAGTCGAGGAGTTGCTCCCAAAGCACATCGAGATTGTGCGGCGGACCGGACACATTGTGGTCTGGCAGTGTGACCCGATGCACGGCAACACTCGTTCGACGTCCGATGGTGTCAAGACGCGTTCGTTCACATCCATTTTCTCGGAGCTGCGGTCCGCGCTCAAGGTACACAAACAGTGTGGCTCAATTCTTGGTGGTATTCATCTCGAGCTGACCGGAGACGCTGTGACCGAGTGCACTGGCGGCAGTCAGGACATACAGGATGCAGATCTCGGAGAGGCATACACCACGTTCTGCGATCCGCGTTTGAACGAGAAGCAGGCATTGGAGCTTGCCTTCCTAGTTGCTGGCGAGCAGCGAGGCGGCGCAGACACCGCGTGAAGTGCCAGGCTTGACACAATATGTAGCTAGATTCGGAAGGCACATGCACTGTCGATCGGTCGCGCACGTCAGAGCTTGTATGCAGCGTAGCAACGAAGCTCGCGATTCGACTGTGCATGGAATGTGGTGCAGCCTCGCAGCTGCTGACTCGCGGAGGACATCGTCTGGCACGACTCGCCTGCTCGCGCGCTCCTCCGCGTGCGGCTTCCCCACACCCGCTGGCCGTCGCAAACGTTGTGGTGCTTAGCGTCATCCCGAGTGGACCCCAGAACATGCACGCTCGTTCCGCCGACGAATGACAGCCAAGCGCGAGCCTCGGTTACGTCGTGAATATCGTATAGGTACAAGGGCCTCTCGCGCCTCACCAGAGTCTGGGTGAACGAGTGCGATGCTGGCATCGGAGCTCTGATGCGCCCGATCGCCTGTAGACGTCTTCCTCGAGTATGTCAGTCTCGTCCTCCTCCCATTCTTCATGATCAGTGATAAATCCCGCACACAATGCCGATTCCTTTGGTAGCCGCGCTGCCGGCAGCAGTCGCCTCTCTCGCCTACCTCGACGCCAAATACCTCATCTCTGCCGACCTGTGGGCGATCAAAAATGCGCTCACACACCAGGCCTTCATGCCGGCTTTGGAGAAGCAGGACCGAGTCAACATCTCTACAACTTCGAGGGTTTCGCCAAGGACCCAAAGAGCGCACAGAGGGCTTTCGTCGTCACTCCCAAAGACCCCGCTTCACCATATGCGAAGACCGAATGGACATACGCCGAGGCGTATGAGGTCGTCTTGAAGTATGCGAGGTGGTTGAAAGAGGTGCACCGGATACAGAAGAATGAGATCATTGCGATGGACTTCAAGAACAAGCCACAGTTCATCTGGCTGTGGCTGGCTCTGTGGTCCCTCGGCGCAGTGCCTGCCTTCATAAACAGCAACCTGCGCGATGTGGCCTTTGTCCACTGTGTCCGAATTTCGTCAGCTCGACTATTGGTGATCGACTCCGAGATCCAGGATGTCCTTACAGAGGAGGCACGGAAACAACTCGGCCCAGACGAGAGAGGACGAGCTACTGAGGTCTGCGTTCTCGACTCGTACACGGAGACTCGCATTGCAAGCATGGAACCGTACCGGGCGGCGGACGAAGCGAGATCTGGCGCCAAGATCAGCACTCCAGCAATGCTGATCTATACTTCTGGAACTTACTGGCCTGCCGAAGGCTGCTAACGTCAACTGGGGCAAGCCGTTGTCTGGTATGCGATTCTTCTCGCGACTGAACGGGCTCGGGCCGGAGGATCGATACTACACCGCTATGCCACTGTATCACTCGTCCGCATCCGTACTGGGCGTATGCCAGGTTCTGGGCCCAGGTTGCACACTTGTCATTTCGTCAAAGTTCTCCGCCAGGACGCAAATGAAGGAGCTGACGGAGACGAAGGCGACAGTAATGCAGTACATTGGAGAGATGTGCAGATATCTGGTAAACAGCCCGCCTACGCCATACGACCGAGCACATTCCGTAAGACTTGCATTTGGCAATGGCATGCGACCGGATGTATGGCCACGCTTCAAGCAGCGCTTCAACATCGGAACAGTCACCGAATTCTACGGAGCCACCGAAGGGCCTGGTGCCTCGTACGTGGTCAGCAACAACAAGTTCAGCGAGGGTGCCATCGGCCGAGGAGGTGGCTTAATGAAAGCGATGTTTGGCGGTAACCAGGTGCTGCTCAAGCACGATGTCGACTCGGATGAACCCTGGCGGGACCCGAAGACCGGTCTCTGCGCGAAGGTCAAACTCGGCGAAGTCGGTGAGCTTGTATATCCTCTCGAAGCGGAGAACATCAAGGACAAATTCCAGGGCTACTTTGGCAACGAGAAGGCATCCACGAGCAAGATTGTGTGGAACGTGTTGCAGAAAGGCGATGTTTACTACCGGACGGGCGATCTGCAGCGCCGCGACACAGACGGACACTGGTGGTTCGTTGACCGTATCGGCGACACTTTCCGATGGAAGGGCGAAAACGTCAGTACTGCTGAGGTTGCGGAAGCACTGGGTGCGCATCCAGCCCTGCACGAGGCCAATGTCTACGGCGTACAGCTTCCCAACCATGACGGTCGTGCAGGCTGCGCGAGCCGTTGCCCTTGCTGATGGAAAGTTATTCGACGAGCAAGTGCGGGTAAGCCTGGCAGAGCGCGCTCGAAGCCGATTGCCGAAATACGCTGTACCCGCTCTTTGTGCGGGTGCTGAAGCAGGTTGAGGTCACTGGAACCATGAAACACCAAAAGGTCACGCTGAGGAACGAGGGCGTGGACCCAAGCAAGACCGGCGAAGATGAGATTTACTGGCTTCCCCCGGGTGCAGGCGCATATGCCAAGTTTGGAAAGGCTGAGTGGGAGAAAGTTGTCGGAGGCAGTGCAAAGCTGTGAGGATCTCCATCAGATTTGGTGATCGATATCTCGAATACGTTACAGGCCGCGGCACCCTCTTGGTCCCCATAGGAGGTATGCAGGCGTGACGAGCGCGATACTGCTTGCGACTTGCCCTCTGTATGAAGACGTATACTTTGACGATATCTGAGAGGCGAACCATGCAAAGCGGTCGTTTCAGCCAGGCAGGCCAGAAGGGAGATTAAACGGATGGACACATGCGTGTGTGCTGATCATCACTGCTCATCGATGAGCTTGTACGTGATGATTCGGGTTATGTTTGTAAACAGTAGGATATACGATTCATAATGTGGGCCTTGATCAAAGTCCAAGGCTCGGATATTATATGTGACATGTACGAAGCATTGCTGTCACAAGATGCAGAGCATGCGCTCGCGCCCGAGTGTACTGCGAACTGGAATTCTCTATCGTGTGCAGCACGAAAGACTGTCGATGGAGCAGCTTAGGAAATGCTCAAAGAGATGAGGATAGTGTGACGTAAGAGGGGGCTGGATGCCGAAGTACGAGCGACGATGCGGCGCAGAGCCCGCCGGCGTAGGGCACGGTCGCGACTACTCGCTGTCGCGTCCTCCGTCACTTGGCATTGCCTGCTGGGAGTGACACGATGCGCCAAACGCGTCTCTGCCATGTTCTCGATGCAACAGACTGTCGCAATGCGGTCGGAAGCGCTCAATCGGCGGAGGAATCATAAGTTATGAATACTTCACGGTGATTTCCGACATATCTATCCCTATGGCCACTTTACGCTCTTTGTCATCGCTTCGTGCCTCGAGCCGTGCTTGTGGGAACAGGTTGATCATCAAGTCTCCTTTTCTTATACGGCATGACACCCTGCAGAGGCGCTTTCTACAACTTCCGGTCGGGCCCCAGCTCCCAGACCAACCCGAAGAACAAGATGATGGGCCCAATAGTGAAGCGAAGCAGACTGCCGGAGATCGTGGTTCGACATGGCGACCGACTATGTTCAAGATGTTTGAGGCCGCACTGACAACGTTCGTCTCTGTGGCCATACTTGGCGCTATCGGCTATGGGTATACCCGCTATTGTATGATTAATGCGTCCGTCATGATCGGAACGGAGGCGCCGGGCTGACCTCAATCCTACCCAGATAAGCACATGGTGCTGCAGAAGATGGAAAATGCATTCAAGCCAGGAGACCCTGTCTTGGACCTTGCCGCACTCGGAAACAAGGGCACGGCGGGCAGCAAGAAGTTTCTCAATCCAGATGACCAGCAGCGCGAACACTGGGTGCTGCGTGAGGAGCAGGAACTGCTTGACGCTATCGTCGCTGGCGAAGTTCGCGGACAGTATTATCTTCTAGTCGGCGAGAAAGGCACTGGCAAGTCTAGCATGCTGATCGATGCCATGGCCAAGCTGGACGGTGAGGGTTGTGCAATGCTTGACGCTCATGCAGACCCCTGAGATCTTCCGCATTCGACTGGGTAAGGCCCTGGACTTTGAATACCACGAGGACAATATTGGCTCTTTATTCTCGATACGTGGGCCCCGAGATGCCAGTGCGCTGCTCGATGTCGAGCGTGCATTCAACAAGCTTGAGAAGGTAGCGATGAAACGCCGAAATAAGGTTGGCCGGCCCTTGATTCTTATCTTCAACGCCATGCATCTGCTTCGTGATGATGACGAAGGTCGCGATCTATTGGAGCTGCTTCAGCAACGAGCCGAACAATGGGCAGCTAGTAATTTGGCAACCGTCATCTTCAACTCGGACGACTATTGGATTTATGAGCGCTTGAAGCAGTATGCCACGCGCATGAATGTCATCAGAATTCTCGACTTGACAAAGAAGAAATCTATCGAGGCCCCTTTACAACTACCGGGTCAAGTATAGGCGCGAAACCCCGGAGACATCGGTCCTCGAGCAGGTCTACAACAAAGTTGGCGGGCGAATGTCTTATCTCAGCAGAGTCGCCAAATCTGACGATATGCTCAAGACTGCGCAAGACATCTGCCAGATCGAGAAGACTTGGTTCTTGAACCAATGCTGGATTCTTGGTCAAGACATGGACGATGATGTGATGGACCAGCAGAAATATGCATCGGCTGCCATGGTCCTTGCGAAAGCGCTGGTAGACCGTGAGAAGGAAATGGAGCTGACATACGATCCGGAGGACGGTCACATCCTACCAGAAATTCCTCTGCACAAAGCCCGAGAAGTCATGACGCGAGCGGATTTTATCAAGGTGAGGATAATCACCGCAATTATGTCCGCAACGCGAATGACAGCTGACCCATGTATTCAGAGCTATGACGCGATCAATGTCTTCACGATCGATAGCAAAGCACAGGTACGGGCTGATTCTGTGCCAATGATGAACGCCTTTCGCGAGATCTGCGGCGATGAGGGGTTTGCGGAGTTTCTCGAAGCGACACTGACACGGATCGGCGACATTGAATCCCTCGGTCGAACAAGAGAGATCACCATCAAAGACCTATGGAACAATGGCAAATACCGGATCCACATCACGGATGCGAAGAACAAAGCTGCTGGCAGCTTGACGTTCCAGGCGGAACCGAGCGAGGAAAGTGACGATGACGAAGAGAGCTGAGCTCGACTGTTATGTGCCAATGCTCAACTCAAGGTTTATAGTGGTTGGGGCCCTAGCCTTGTCTCCTGCCCTGCTCTGCTTAGAGGTTCTGAGCCTTGAAAGTGGAGCAAATCTACTGCCCTAGCAGACTCCCCTGGCAGCCGACTGTTCGGCTTGTTCTAGTGCATCGGACGGATCTTCCCACCTGGTAAACTGCACTGACCCTTCAAGGCTCTCGTTCCCAAGACATCGGCATCGTAGCTTGGATAGGGTCTGTTTAACCACATTTACGTCACCGTGAAAGATACATCTGTACCTAGGCAGTCAGATTGCAAGGATTGACAACAATTACTTCCGAGGCACACTCTGAGCACCCTTTGCTCGTGTCGCACATGACACATTCAGCTTTGCCCAGGGCTGTCTGCAGGGTTGGCCCTTGGTACCCAATCCCTGCCGAGCACAATTCCAGATTCCGCCAACGCGCGCATGTCAATGGCCGCCCTTCAATGTGAGTCGCGTGCCGCCCAAATGAATCGTGCGAGAGGTCTGAAGATATATACTGTGGACGTCCTTTTAACGTAGCACACGAATGCCGGCACCAAGCACACTTGACTCAACACTGAAGTACGGAGTATGATACTGTAGTAGATTCGGCGACTTTCTGAGCGTGTATGACGTTCAGTGCCAGCAATCTTATGAGGCAGCCTTGCTCAGAGCAGATGCGAGCCTGCGTAGATCGTGTTTGTGTCGGAGGTGTATAGGATTACCTAGGTACACATGCGACCATCCGCAGTCTAGGCTCTCGTGCCGCAGGCACGGCAGCCGACAAAGAAGCAGACCATGTACTTGAAACAGCTGGCAACGAGGTGGACAACGGCGTGCATTCCGGGCAGCGCTCCCCTGAAACGAGCGTGCAATGGCCCTTTCACGCCTAATCACACCGTCATACGACGGCGGAAGCGGGCCAGCAAAGCTAGACCGAGGCACCTGGAAGGAAATAAAGCTCCGGCGCCGCGCAAGGCGATCCGAGCAAGCGCGAGGTTGAGCGGATTTTGGCACCTGGGCCGGTCGGGACGTAGGATGCACGAGCAGCGAGCCTTGCGAGCTTACACTTCATTGTATATCGCGGTCAGGGAAGGCTCCGGAAGCACCGGCTGTGGACTGATGACGGAGTGTCTTCCACCCACTTGAAGCGTTCGAGGCGACAGTCCCGCACCATGCTCGAGCACATCACTCGCCATAGTTTTGCGTGGACGGGAGTGAACGAGTCGGAGTGACAACCAAACGGCTGGAGTCGAGCGACGTGCGACTCCCTGTCTCCCCGGCTGCACCGCGTAACGGTTGTACTAGTGGCTTTTGGCTCAGCATTTCCGTGTCGCTGGCCAATGGCAGAATTTGGAGAAAGCACCGTCGCGATTGTGGGAAAAAAATTAAAAATTCAGGACGCGCAGCCGCATTATGGGCGTGCGCAGGCCGCCAAGCAGCTACATGTCGGATCAATCAGAAGCTTGAACACCTTCTGCCACCGTGAGGTCTCGCTAGGGCTGCCCGTTGCCCGAGTCGGCACAGATTGGGAAGAAGACCGCCTCCTACGGGCGCACGCGCACGCGTCCGTGCCGTGCGACAGCGACAGGTTCCCTCCTGTGCATACACACTTGTTACCTTTTGAGGTGCTTGCGACACCCTACGCGGGATGCCGAGCGCGGCAGGGCGCAGTGGGATTGTGCCTGCAGACCGCGTCGGGCCCTCCCTTTTGCGATCACATCCCGTGCTTTGTGATCCTGCGTGGACCACTTGCGGGCATCATCATCCTGCAACGGATGCCGAGCAATGCGCGTATGCGCAACTGATGGTGCAGACGATCGGAGTGATCTCTTGCCGGCCTTGGATCGGAAGGTGTGACAGCCAGATGCGTGTGGATTTTGCAGCCTGCGAGGACGTTTCGCCTGCGGCACGAGGGCCGTGAGCACAGTTGTACCGGATCCAGCCTCTTGGGTCGTACTGTGTGTGCAGCCTTGGGCCTAGTGCAGACGGGCTGTGATCTCGGCGCCGACTGGGGCCTTCGTAGTGTGATCTTCATGATAACGCCGCCCCTGCGGCCAGCCAGCCAGCCTAATGTCGGCAATGTGTTCTAGTCTGCATTCTAGCTCGCCTTGTATGCGAGGCCCGATCGCCCGCAGGCCGGCAGGGAGCGCTGCGCACTGTGCAGCGTGTCGCACGCCGTCCAGGGGGAGCCGCTGCTCGAGTTCGCCGTAATGATAGGGCGCCGCAGGTGATGCAGGTGGAGATGATGACCGTGGCCGAGCACGTCGGCGCGGTGGCCGCGCGCGCAGGGTCGTCAGGCAGCTCGCTCGCTGGAGTGTCGGCAGCAGAACGCGCGCCACGACCGCTGCAGGCTGGCCTCTTCCTACGCCGGGAGCGTCGGCAGCACGATCCAGAAGGAGGACTCGGGAGATTGTCATCCAGCATCCACGATGAGCAGCGCGCAGGACTAGTAGGCTCGTCGTCGCGGCTGTTACCCGGTGGGCAGTCGCCGGCCTAATGCAGGTACACCGGTGGCCAGCGGCCAAGCGTTGAACAAGGTTCGGAGGACAGGTGCACCTCTCCAGCATCCCTGACCAAACCTTGTCGGGGAGGCAGGAGTTTTGCTTTTCGATGGGCCGGGAGCGCGTCCCGAGCGAGCAGCTCCCAGGCGCACGGTGCTGCGTCATCCGGTAGACTGTCGAAGGAGATTATCGTATGTCTCGTCTGCCCCTGGTTTGCGCGACACGGAACTGCTTGCAGCGTTGCAGTCACCTTGCCGCTTGCTGGCCTGCTTCCGCCCGTTCGCTCCAAGCATTGGGCGCGCCGATATCTTCGTGTCTGGTATATTACTATCTGCCCTGCGCATATCTCTCCTTCCGAACGCTCTCATCGACTCTGCCTCTCATATTTGACCTCGACAATCGCAGCATCGTCCTCCAGTCTTCTCCATGCGAAGCCAAGCACACCTCCATCCACTCCGACCGACCGCCGAGGCTCATCCACCTACTATTCTGCATTGTGCAGACGAGCTCTGGAATCGCACGCATATTCGTCACTCTGTCTACAAACAGCATTTCCACAGTTAGACACACACCCGAGGCTACGCTCTCTCAACCTACGAGCACCCACCGGACCTACCAAGCGTCCGCGCTGCACTAGCTTGAAATCGAAGCCGTCATCGACCACAACAGTGAGTCCATGGTATCTTGCCGTCGCAGGACGCCCGCGAAACATGCCTCAAAAGTCTAACCTTTGATTAGTCACAACAATGATCGTCAGAGAGAGTCAACAGACATTGGTCGACATGGGCCGTGGAGCATACGACACCACAGGGTAAGCTTTACTCCTTCTTGTCGCTGCACCGAGTGATAATGTTGACTGACCACTACGATAGTGTGCCAAAGCCTAAGCCACCTCCTGCAAAGTAACACCGAGCGCCTCCACACGTATCTCATTCTGTCACCAATCGTTGGCGAAAACTCCTCGAAAGCACTCATATCGCTCCGACTCGCAAAGGAGATGTCGGAGCGACATCGCGACGATGGCACACAAGTGCTCATACATTTCTCCATTCCGCGACAGGACCCAAGATCCTAGACATCTGATTCGAGCTCGCACCGAAGAGACTCAGACACAGCCTTGCCATGGACTGCTCGCCTACGCCTGAACGCACACAACTTCGACTTTATCATCTTCTATTCTTGCTTCTTCTGCAAAATTTGTACTTCTACCGGTAGTTTGGCTTGGGACGGGAATACACTTTATAATTGGCGCACAACTGAGGCGCCTTCAGTCGCTCTCAAGGATCAGACGGACTGACGGAGCAATCCGCATGACGACACCTGTACAACACTGACCCACAAATTCGGCATCTCGGGCGTTCGGCGAGGGTGGACCGCTGCACTTCTTCGCACAATTGTATCACTCCATGTCGGCTACTCATGTTTGGGGCGGGAAAAAGCGTTGTTTACTGATTACACGTCCACGAGCCAGGCGCTCGTGAGTCGGAATGCAACGGAGTTTCGCTGTTTGTTACTAGATACCCATATTAGTTTACTCTTCCGCTGCACTGCTCGGATATTAATTCAAGGCGACCTGCAGTCTGCAGGCCTGCTATCTTTGCTACAATCATGAGTGTCATACTGGACTTCCACGCAACAGATCAGATTCTGCATCTTTGGCCAATACGGATGTATGCGCTTGTACTTCACGGGTGCGGAGCTGCAGGGACACGTCACAGCGTTTGTTCCGATCGATTGCCGCCTACATGCAGGAATCCATTTCTGGAAGCTTGCGCATGACCGCTTTGTGGGCTGCAAGATACACAAACAGCGCGTCTCGATAAGGTCCCATCTGCAGACTGTCTTCTTTCCGGCAGGCACGCATCGATGCTGGTGGAACTCTAGAATGATATGTCTCAGAACATGGCAACTACACCTGACGCCTATACTGCCATCAGCCGAGACTTTGAACGTGCGACACGTGTAGGCACATTGTGATCGTCGACGTGGCTCTGCATGTGGTTATCCACATGGACCGCTCTTGCTATCGCAATGTTATTGGTAATATTACGGTTCAGCAGCCCTCTCGATTACTTCACAATGACCCTGCTCGTCTATGATGCGCGTCGACGCAAATCCAGAGCCAGCCACTTGCATGCTGTCAGCCATTACGACATCAATGCCTGCATCCAAAGGCGCGGCAGGTCGGTCCACTTCCTGTAGGCTAGATACTCATATTACTCGCTCCGGTGTTCGTGTCAACGTTTGCAGGATGTGGCTGTCCGTCGCTTGGAGCTTGCTCATCCATCAGCCAGCGGCAAGCGTTGCGCGCACCGTTCCGGTCGTGCTTTTGACGGATGGATGATGCTGCTCGCACCACTGCTGCTGTCTCGCGCAGACGGGCGAAGAAAATGACCTTGCGGCGCCACCGCCGGCTTCCGCCCGGTGACTGGTTCCTTCATCTTACCCGTCCAATCTCACCCGTTCCGTAGGGCCGGGAAGGGCGTATCTTCCAGAGTTCGGTCCATGCTCACGGTGCACGCGCCGTTCGACTACTTCGATTTGACATCCACCGGCTGTACCTGAGCACGCAGTATTGGCTACAGGACATGTTACGTACGCCTATCTGTCGACGTGTGGTCAACCAGCTGCTGTTGCGAGGTGACGGGGAGGGTGGTCTGATCGCCCGCCGGCATGAGATCCGGTGCCGGGTCAGCATGGTTGCACACGTGCAGCGGTCGTTCTCGGGCTGATCTACAAGTGTGTATTCCCGCATGACGCTTCGATACCTGTGAGTGGACATACTAGCAATCAAAGACTTCACAATATCACTCGTCAGACTCTACGCGAAATATTGACCACATGAGTGCATTGCAGGTTGTTAATTGACTACACACCTGATACACATATGCGATTTATACGTCTTCCAATCAGCATGTTCTCATTGTCATTGTGAGACATACTTGGCCCTGCCTTCAACTCCTTGCATGTTCACAAAGTCTAGCTTCCGTGTTCTCATTCGATAGCAGTCGAAAAGGAAGCTTCGCACCTGGACAGGGAAGTGCATACATGTCGATGCTGTTCATGCGAAGTGCTACAGTCGCTAAAATTGATCTTCTGTATTGCAACGGCACACGAATCCATAAGGATAGTGATGATATTATGCTCACGAATATGTGGAGGCGGCCTCTAGAATCTGCGTAGAATCGCCGCCTTTGCTGCTTGAGAGACAGTAATGTTCGCGCGCCCATTGCTCGCATCAAAATTCGTTGCGTCGCTCTCACTTCGAAGCTGACATACTGGCGTCAAGCCTGCTGGTTGAAAACATATTTGCGGACTGCCTGCGCGATAGTCAGATGCTGGCCACGAAGGTAAAGGCGCTGACTTACCTTGCGGAGCATGTCTAATTGTTGCTGAGTGCGAACATATACGGCGCGATATTGCTCGAGCGTCTGGTGAACCATATCGCGGCGGAAAGCCGACCTTCGCAGATCGCTTTCATCTTGAGCTCCATCTATTTTCATCAGTACCGTTCATCGTAGAGGACAAAACTCGCGGAGACCGACCTCTTTTCTGAGAAAGGGTTTAGCTAGACTTGTCTCCAGACCCATATTCTCGTAGCCCTCGATGAGAGCAATGCCAAGTGTAGTCGGGATGAACTCTTCCACACCGCTGGTGCTACCTCGAGTGTCGGCGGTCGAGTTGCCGCCACCACGACCCGCGAGTACCACCTTGATTGCGACCACGGCTCCGAGTGTTTGGTTGAGCTTCTGCCTCATCATCGTCATCGAGTCCTCCCAAGCCTTGAGCCTGTCGGGCGCGCGGTCGAGTCTGTGCATACTGTCTCTCCTTGATCTTCGCAATATGCTCAGCCATTGTCGCATCGGTGCCAATGCCGTTCGCGTCCATCAATGCGATGAGCTCAGGTTCTGTCAGATAGCCCGGTGGAGTGGTCTTTCCATCGTGTATCATCGCTTCGGTTGGCTCGAATACTTCTCCTTCAGTGAATTGCGGTAGCTCTTGGCTGCTTGTCCATCTATCGTACTTGTATACATCAAGGTAGTTGCGCTTCAACACGGTTAGACCAGAAGCGTTGAATCTTTCCGCGCCATAAACAATTCCGATTTCTGTTTTGGAACCTTTCGCATCTTGGCTACAGCACGCCAGAAAGCGCCGAACCACAAACTCGTACACTCGCTGTTGATCAGGTTCAAGTGTTGAGAGCTCAACAAAGTTGACTGGATGGATCGGAGGATGAGCCTTGTCGTTATTGCGGCCATTACGAGGAGTCTGGAACTCTCCATTGAGCAGCGTCTGGGCAAAGTCACCCCAGTTGGTGCTGCGTGACTGCTTCTGGACCAAGCTCCGCAAGTCCATGCCATTATCGAATTGATCAGTCTCCGTACGGGGATAACTGATCCAGCCTTTCTGGTACAGGTCTTCCGCGACCTTCATGACTCTCTGACTGTCCATACGTAGAAATCTGCTACCACATTTCTGCAATTCTACAGTAGTCAATGGGAGCGGTTTCCACTTACTGGTCGGCTTAGTTTGCACGTTGACTACCTTCGCTGTTCGTGCGATCAAGCAACGTTCATAGAGCACGACTACAGCCATCCTGTCGAAGAGGTGACCACGGGCCATGCGAAGTTGACCTTGATGTTGTCCTTCAGATGCATGACTCTGATGTTCCAGAATGGCTCTGGGGTGAAGTTCTTGACGCGCAGATATCGTTCGACTACGAAGCCTAAAGTAGGGAATTGGCAGCTACCATAGCTGATGACAGATTGCTCTTCGGCGGAGAAAAGCGGCTGCAATGTCATGGAAAGGTTTCGGGTGAACGATGCGCCGATTCTCAAATCAATTTCCATTCTTGACG
>BSBM01002896.1:0-36061 GCA_027924585.1 Larix kaempferi
CAGTCTTACAATGGCTTGATGAGTTAGATTCTAAGTATAGCACCCTGACAATTGCTATCTGGGGCATTGACATGGCAGGGGAGGAGAGCGATGCAGCGGAACCTAGTAATTATGGCTAGGGAGGGGGAAGCTACTGGACGGAATCCAAGAGAGCCAGGCCAAACCAGTGGGGTAGGAGGTACCTTGGAGAATCCTATCGAGTTGGACTCCGGCTGACCCATTCATGCCTGTTGATCTGCTCGGACCTGGGAAACCTTGCATCGCATAAAAAAGAGGAAATACAATTGCTTTTATTACTGGCAGTGATATTTGACCAGCTCGTTTGTGATTCCATTAGCACCAAATCCATAGTAGGAATTCACCAGTTCATCTTTATTCTTCCTACAAACCACCATTGCCTTTCCTGTCGTCAGAAATGAACACGACACTAATCTGCGCCCACTCAGACGGCCCCCACTTCGTCATCCAATCTGTACTTGGAATGATTCTCGAAATCATATAGATATAGTGCCCTTTAGTGCCCTTCACATGGAATTCAAAGGTAGCACATCATTCCTTATACACCATAGTAAAGTGATGTTTTCAAGAGAAATAATTGGAGCTTAAAAGAAACATATAATACATAATTCAATCCAAGTATCTTAGCCCTCGTTTTCTTTATATATATATGCTATTACCCGGACGGAAACATATAATATATAGTTTTGGGTAGGGTGGTACAACGGGTGGATAACTGCCCATCTTATGGAATAGTCGTTCCCACCGGAAACAGGCCACATCACCACACGCCACATCCACTGGTATGGAATGGCACAGCACCGCATGGGACGGCATGGCATCGGACACAGCATTGGAAGGAAGGGGCCGACATAGCCTCAACCGAAAGAGCCAGTAATTACCAGTGCTCACGGTTTGAGTCAGTCAAGTATAGTTTCCCCCGGTAGTTCATATGGACGACCCCCCCCCTGGTTCATAAGGTACCGCACCCAATAGGGAGGGCACACCCAACATTGCCAACTCACCTTCACCACGCCCACGCTTTCAGTTCAATCCGTACCTGCCAGCATCTTACGACAACAAAAGCGCCCCCCTTCATTCACAGCTCACGGCCCAACATGAGCCGATATAACGTACCCTTCATTCACAATATCATGCTCCCCGAGAAAGAGTCCCGCATTCAGTTCAATCCGCACCAGCCCACATACTACGGGAAAGCCCTTTCAACTGATCCATCTACCAATAGCACGTACCCATTGAAGGCTAATCGATCTAACGTACCCATCGAGGGAATCTTCTTATCACAAAGCCAGTTTAGATTGGGCCCTTTTTTATATGTTATCTCTCCATACCACCTTTTAGTTTATATTGGAGAGACGGGACTGGAGATTAATTATATAGGAGAGGAGCCCCAGATAGAACTATAGGGCAAGCAGCAAAGAAATAGAGTGGTTCACTACGAGATATGAATAGAGAGAGGGGGCCTTTTCAAAGTGATAAATTCAGTAAGCAAAGGTGGCCTATATGGAGGGTATGAAGGACAAGACCTATAAGACATCAAGGTGGTAAATTCACGAGTAATTAGGTGGCGTGTCAAGAGACCTATTGCGGATAAGAGTTCATTTTCATCTTACTCTCCGATGAGATATTCCTATCCAATTAGATCTTACTCTCTCGAAGCTCCCAAAGACTGGTAATTTAACATATAATATATGCATCTCTAGTAGTTCTGTCAATACAGCTTAAGACGGTCTGGACCTAAGTGCATGGACTAAGGCTTGGACTTTCCGCTAGTCTATAGGGCTCCAGGCGGGACTAACTGCTTGGACTAAGAAGCTAGTCTCTTTAGGCTTTCACGGGGCTATTGTTCAAAGAATGGAGACTATGTATGGCTAGTCACCTACGGATTAATACTACAGCAATTAAAACTAAAGCAAAGTGTATATTAAGAATCCAACAGCTAGTAGTTGTGAGGGCTAATAGTCCTACGGCAACTGCTGCTAATAGTCCCGGTAGTAAAGAAAGAAAGAAAGCACTTATAGGGGGACTACGGACGGCAGGCCATGCAACTAAGGCTTGGACTTTCCAATTGTGTTCTAAGTACAAATATGGGGTTTTCTCTTCTGCGCTTTTTTACTCTTCCTCTCCATAGAGATCTTCCTCTCCGACGTGAAAGCTCCGACAAGTATTATTAGTGAAAAAATGGGCATCTTTTCGTGGATAGAGATGTTTCAAAGATAGAGATACTAGTCCTAATAAACCGCCACTATGGAATAAACTGATCTAACTGTGGATATAGGGAATTAATACTGATTGGCTAACCGATACTTCTTTTCTACCCACACTTATTGCCCTTACCTAATGCAGATGCATGGGCTTATTTCATGAGCTTGAGACGATCTGGGGTGGTTGGGACACATAACTGATTGAGTTTGTATAACCATCTGTCTTGAACAGAGTAGTCCAGAAAAGGGGTCAGGTTTATCTCAGTGGGATGGTGGATGGCCTGCCAAATTGGGCCAAAAAAGAAATCGGTCTCATACAGCTGCTTCCATTATTCATACGCTACACAATGAACCTGCAAGATGTTTCAAACTTGAGCTAGAGGGCGACTAAGCATGTCTGCCATCCCATTGGAGGAGCCCTTCTTTTATTTTATGACTAAATGAAACTATTGTTTATATGAGGCCCAACTTGAGATGACGTTGCTCTTATATCTTAGACTGTGAATATCAATATTAACATATGGTGATCTTAGCGTAATATTGTTTCCTTACCCCAGGGATGTAATGGAGCCATTGTTTCAAAGCTTGTACAAGCACATAACATGCTTTGTAATAGGTGTTGTAGTTTAGCTTCGCATCCAGTAATGTTTCTGAATGATAAGCCACGGGGTTACCTCCCAGTTTTAGCACAGCTCCAATAGGATACTGTGAAGCACCAGACTCAATCTAAAAAGGGTTAAGGGTTGCTGGAGGTCTGTGAGGCGGAGCACTGGATCTTAACATAGCGCTTTTCTATTTCTGGAAACTATTGTCAGCTTTATTTGACCGTGTGAAAGCAGGGTAATGTAAAAGTTTATGTAAAGGGCGTGTAATATGAGAGCAATGTGGGATAAAAGCACCTATAGAAGTTGAGACTACCAAGGAAACTCTGTAATGTGGCTGCTGTAGCTGGTGCTGGCCATGCTGCAATTGCTTGGACTTTTTGTAGGATCTGGACGGATGCCTTCTTGAGTGATAATAAACCCTAGATACTGTACTGCTCTCTTCCCCGAAGAAGGATTTCTTATGCTTGACCTGTCATTTTGGGGTGCACAGTAGTTCTAATGCTAGGCACACATGCTGGAGTTGCTCTGCCCATGTAGTGCCAAAAAGAAGATTGAATAAAAAAAAGGGACGGGCAGTATAATACGACGAATATCAAATTGGTTGGCAGCAGGTAGGAGGGGTAACACAATTAATCCGAATATCTAACCGAATATATTGGAAAATATGAATATAAACCGAATAACTTATTTATACGAATATAGCAGCAAAACAGTAAAAAATATGTGCTGTGAGACAGTAAGGAAAAAAACAAATATAAAAAGGACACAAGCGGTAAAAGGGAATTTCACCCCCGCCGAATAATGAGGAGGAAAGGCAGTAGCAGTAAGAAATAAAAAAAATATGGGAAAGAAGCAGCAGTAAGAAACCAACCAAATATGGAGCAGCAGTAGGGGTATAATAGAAATTAAGGCTTGTAGGGAAGAAAGCGCAAATACGGACTCTACCGGATAATCTCTTCCCCACCCCCGGTAACTTTTACCTGCCTGCCTTAATAATGGATGGTTTTCTCAATAATGGTTCCTTTTTATAATGATGGTTCCCTTTAGCCGCCAATAAAAACAAGTATGTGTCTTGTCTCCTCAGCATACCTCTTGTCTCCACCCGGAGCAAGGAAGGCCCCCCGCACCCCACCTACACAATCCAACAACAATCCAACAACTTAAAGAAACAACACAGAGAGATACGCGACACAAAAGGAGATGGCCCCAAAAACCAAATACAGTTAAGGCAATAGGAAATAACAAATACGGGCATAACCCGGGTGTTCCACTCACCTATTTCAATCATAATTTTTCCCTTTATTGCAGGCGTTCATTGCCGGAGGGTCCTTACAACTGGGTAAGTGCGTGTGAGGGGAAGACATTGCCAGAAGATAGGCCCTTTTTCCTTAAAGTACAGCAACTATGCCGGAGGTACTTACAACCGGTAAAGGTGCGTGTTAAAGGTCCTGATTTTACACTTAAAACAACTGCGCTTACCTTTTTACTTACCTCGAAGGAAGGAAAGTGAGTTAGTTTATCAGCCCCCAGCAAATATCTGTTTTTAAGTTCCCCCATCTGCCTCATTAATCTCATCGGAGCCTACCCACCTAATCTGAGTTTGTCTGAAAGGAAAAAGGAAGGTTGCGAATCTTTCTCAAAAGGTCCTTTAGGCCCTTAAAGTACAGGCAACTTTATAGTCTAGCACAATCCACTAATATCTATCTTGTGTCCTAGCAACGCTAGTCTCCATATATGGAACCATATCCCCTTAGCCTTACGCTCACGAATGGTTCACCTTGAATGAAGGAAAGTTTAGCGAAAGGATTTAGGCTAATTTCGAAAACCGTTTGAAATACCCTGGGAGCGCGTTATATCGACATTTTAACTCGACCTTCGACTCGTTAATACGAACAGCTTTCAATAATAAACATAGATATTTCATTTAAGTCTTCACCCGAGTTTACCTCATCTGAGTCTGTCTAGGGTCTTTGCCTCATTTACCTGAGTCTTCCTCTAGGGGTCCTTACTTACAGTCAATCCAGTTTCTAATTATAGGATAGGGCTGTTATAAAAACGATCACTTTCAAGTCAATTAGTAAATAAGTAAGTCATGAGTCCTCCCTCCCCTTCAACTATAAAAGAGCATGTTAGCGGAAGTACAACGTCGTCCCTTCAAATGGAGGTTTAATTAAAATAAATGATTACTACATGATTACTTGAAAGAAGTTTAGTAGAAGCACGCATGAATCCATCATCATAATCTCTCATTATATGCTAGGGCACAGACAAATAAATAAAGCTTTGCTTTGCCAGGCAAGTCTCGATAAATCAAGCTTTATAAAGTGAAATCAATCTATAAATTTTGTCGAGGTTTGTTGAGGCAAATCCATCCTCCATCTGACAATTAGTCTAATCCATCTTTCCATAGGTGGATGCAGAGCCAACAAGTATCTTACCTTACACGAATGCTTTCACGCTTACTTATGAGGCTTTTAAAGAAAGAAAAGAATCATGGAAAAAAACCACGGCTCCTATGAAGAAGTACCAATAAATAAAGCATGCCATCTACTTATGAGCTTGACCCAATGTCGCCCAATTAAGGTTGGTTGCTTTATCTACGTCAAATACGTAAAAATAAGTAAGTTTAGGTCAAGAGTGAAAAGTAAAGTTAGAGAGAGGAGGTAAAAATGCTTTCAGAGGCTCACCTTCTTATATCCTTCTTTCTGCTGCTTCTGCTTCTTCTATATGGAAATTGATGTATGGGTGCTATGATTGAACTACCCGACTTTACCATAGGGGGAATGAAACCAGCTCTGTTTTCTATTATTCAAGATCAAGTTCAAATCATAAGGAAAAGCTTGCTTTACATTAGGAGAGCAAGGGTGTTAGGTTAAAAAGAAAACGTAACCGATCAAGTCATATCAATCAAGTAATAAGGAAGGGGAGTTTAGTTGACAAGTCATAAGGAAAGGAGGTTGGGTTGAAAGAGAACGTCACCAATAAAATCATACGAGTTGGGTTCGAGGAGCAGCAATCTTTAAAAGCTTCTCCAATTACCCTTTTAACATACAATTATCGCTACTTAAACACAACTCTGCAGGTGTTTCCGATCTGGATCAATCAGTAAGTTTCGGTCAAATAGAAAATATTCTAATTATGACCGGCTATAGGAAATATACCCAACTCTCTTAGCCTATGCCCCCGCTATGTTTTTCAATCAAGCTCAGAATCAATCATTCATTGAGAAAGATTAATTCACTTACACAGTTGCCGAATAAATAACCTTTTAGCCAAATGCTTCGATGCCAGTCTCTCATAATGATACCTGCCTCATCTAATCAGAGCCTACCTAATAATCCCTCTATAATCTGTGTTTGTCTGAAAGGAAAGGTTGAGTCTTTCTTTATAAAAAGGTCCTTTCTTTATGCCCTTTCATTAAAGTAAATTGAAGTACAGCAGCAGCTATCTAGAATCAATCAGGCTTTGTAAAAAGTATTATCCTTTCCTATCTGATGGCTACTGGTCTCCATAAATAATAGGTGGTGCATGCAGTTTGGTCCTTACCGTTCTTATGCCATTCTCCCCCCTTGTTCGCGCCTACCCTATTTCCGCTTACCTTTGTGTTGCCCCTTTTTTGTGTTGCCCCTTCCCCTAAAAAGTTTATTCCCCTCTTGTCGGGCAGGCGTTCGGAAAAGAGCATTGTTGGACCGGCCTTTGAAAACACTTTGAAGAATCTTATTAGGGGGTGGGTACTTAGACCATTTGTATTAACTTGAGATCCTTACTTACTTGTCTGAACTTCATGTGCATGCTCTGGGTGGGCGTATTAACCCTTTAGAAAATATAACAACGAATTAATTACCTGGACTTAGAACATTGTTCGCGGGCTTTGATACAGCATAGCATTACCAGCCTGGAATAACACTTTCTAAATTATTATGGGTAAAAAAACACTATTACCTTCTTGGTATATGACCTATTGGTCCCGCTGAAGAGCTAATAAATACGATTCATCATTTAGAACCCACTGCTTAGGACCTACCTGCCTTTTAGTTACTTATACTGTGCCTGCTACCCACCTTCTCTCTTATCACCTGAAGAAATAGACCTTTGAGCCCTATCACACTTCTTTGGGGAGATTGAGTGCTGTCTGTCCAACGATGTCTGCTATGGGTTCCAACAAAATGGGTAAGGGTAAGTATGGATTAAACCTTGCCCACTGTTCAGGTATTTATGTCTCTGCTCTCAACCTGGTCCGAACTGTCATTCAATGGCTATAATAGAACAGTAAGGATACGGGGATGAGACCTCAACCTTGTGGGAACTTTCATTCGATGTTGTCGAAAGGGAGGGTTATGAATCGACCTTGTCCGAACACGTTCGTTCATGCGAGAATCCCAGAGCAACCTGCCTAGCCATATCCCCACCCTAATAACTAGGGGTATGTTTTCCACTCTCTCCAAAAAGTTGAATTGGAAGCGCTCCTCCCTGTTCCAATTGGCTTTCCCCCCACCTCGTACTCTGCCCGATCTATGTTGACCCTTCCCTTGTGCGATCAAGCAATAGACGATCACTTCGTCCCTCAAACCTCGTCCTCCTGTCTGAGTGCACTCGACCTTGTTGAACAAATTTGGCAAGCTGTAACAGGCGGGGCAATAATTCTAGATCGGACGAGGGGCAATCGCTTCGAATAAACCACTTGGGAGTGGGTCGGGAAATTGCAAGGCAGCTGGGATGGATGGAAGCATACAGGGAGAGCACTACTTGCTTTATCGGTCGGATGAAGATCAATGGCTTCAATGGAACCAGTTGTGGGATGATCGTCAGAACTTACTTAGGAATGACAGATAGACCCCTTACATTGGTGGGGTGGACGGGCTTGCTTGTTTTGGCAGAACATTGCTATTTACCTTTTTATAGCCAGCCCACTTGATTTATTTATGTTGGACAGCTGTTGGATCGTTGGAACTGCTTGCATTTAGTTGATACAGTCAGACCCCGGAGATTGGATGGAAGGAAGGAGGGAAGAAGGTTATACCTTACATAAATTAAATCATCAAGTTGGCTAAATAAAAAGACGAGTTCTCGAACCCGACGGGGAAATCATACTTGGACCCCTTCAACACGAGGTTTCTCTTTATAAAACAGGCAGGCGTTTTATAAGTGTTTTAGGATGATGGACAGATCAATAGATTCCTGACCATGGTGGATGAGTATACCAAAATGAACATGAATTTGGATGGATAAAAGTAAGAATAGGAACTTTACACAGGCCAGCCATCTGAGAAACTTGTTCCTAAGATGATGGGGGGCCCATAAAATCATAAAGCTAAAGACAAATTTGATTCCCCGAGGCTGGTCCCACTAGAAAGGATTTTTATCTGAATGATGTGCCCCTTAAACCCCCCATAAAACCAGAATTATATGAGGTAAAGGATTGCAACTTAGGCACAGAAGAAGACTCTCAGTTTGTAAAGATATCTAAGACTCTGTCTCCCTCAGAAAGGGAGGAATACATCTAGTTGTTAAAAGAGTTGAAAAATGTTTTTGCTTTTAGGTATGAAGGCCTGAAGTCTTATGAGCCATCTATCTTTCAGCATAAAATTACTCTAAAGGATTATGTCAAGCCATTCAGGCAGAAACAGAGACAATTGAACCCTTTGCTACGTCCTCTCGTTCAGAAAGAAAAAAGTTGCGTGATGCAAAGATCATCATCCCTGCTACTATCCTCTCCTTCGCTAAAAACCGAGCCCTCTCTTCTCTCTATTGTCAGTGCAGATTGAACGAAGATTGCCCCTGTATTAATATAGGGCGCTGCCTTCCTTACCAAGAACTACAGGGCAGGGTTACCTATAAGGTTATTAGAAACAATAATTGCCATAATGCATCCCACTTTCCTGGTGCTCTGGCCTAAAATCTATACCTTTCTGTGGTTTAACGCCAATAGGAAGGTCTTTACCTGGGAGAAGTGGCAAAGGAGAGGGGAAGGTCTCTCTATATGCTATATGTGTCATCAAGAGGGGGAATTAGTGTAACATCTTTTCAATCACTGTGAACAAGCATTTCTCTTATGGGACAAATAGGGGGTCTAAATATTCTGACAATCTTATAGAAGTATACTTTATATCCTGGAAACAATTGAAGAGTGGCGCACTGGTCCCTTTGAGAATACAGTCTTAAATATAGAGTAGTATGGCAACTATTCCCGGGATTCCTCTTCTGGACGGTCTGGAAAGAGCGTAATATAATAATTTGAAAGGGTAGAAAACACTATGAAATTAATGCTTACCTTTATATATTTAATCATGTGCATCTGACCTTGCATATAAGCAGAATAACGAATTTTATCATATATAAAAGAAAAAAATTACCTCATAATGCAAGATCCATCCTATTCATGCCAACAATTTACTTATTAGTCTAATGGAATTGAAACTCTTCCGGTTACATTAAAGAGTCAAAACACTCACGCGTACACAAAATTCCCACATAACACCTTAAACTTTTCTATCTTATTGCAAGAACATGAGTATTCAATTTTTTTTCTTTTTGGTGCCTTTCAAATTTATCTCCATCATTCAACTATCTAATAAATCAATTCTTTGTAAAACACCAACTTTTTAGTTATTCTTATCTTCTATTTTGAAAAGAATGGAGACTACTACCTATTAAGGCTCTTGGATTGAACTCTTCTCTATGGCCTTAGGGCATTGGACTAAAGCATAGATGACAAATTATTACAATGGCAAGGTTAAACGTAGATATGGCGAGTCACGATTGAATAAGTTTCATAGTAACCACTTGCATGAGATTCTAAGCTCTACACTAGTTAACGTAATCTCCACTACTACTTGACCCTAGGTTTAACCAGCAGCATAGTTGAGTTTACATAGGCCTTCTTCATAGAGAGCATAGTTTCTATACGGGCACAACCTTATTCTTCTTCAGCAGAGCAGCGGGACACATCCAAATAAACTTCAGGTGGTAGGTGCTGCACTAAAGAGAGAGCCATGCTTCTTAGTAGCTCAGCTGGAGCCAGGTTGAACTACAAGTTGTTGCACTAATTAGAACTAGTGCACTATGATGTTGTTAACTACAGCGAGAAAGTATCATTTCAACTATTTATTTCATTTCACTTATCGGCGGATGTAGGTAGATATTTATTAGAGAAGATGGATTTCACATCATAACATTGTAGTAATGGCAAGGACGTATATATGTGATTCTCCCGTGGATATGGCGAGTATAACGTAGATATGCAAGTTTGGCCTTTGGGATTTGGATGTACCATACCTCCTATTAAAGTTATAGCTTACATATAACAATAACAAGGCATATCTAGCTATTCAAATTAGATTTGTAGAATTTATTGAAGTGAAACGTATATATTCGAGTCTCACATGTTCGTACCAGTGGTGGAACTTATTTCGCTCTTTAACGAAGGCGGAGTGTGCATGGGCTTTTCTCTACAGCTCTAGCAGATAGGTAGGTACCCAATAGCATAGTTTACATAGGCCTTCGTAGAGAGCATAGTTTATCTAGGAGCAGAGTCCCAGGAAAAAGAGGAGGCTACCCCATAGCAAGTTGAAAGAGGTTGGCTTCTCAATTGGTTTGTTGCACTCATGCATGGAGAAAGAAGTGTTGTAAGGTTGATTCCACCTCACACTATATATAGACGATATGGCATCGTAAATATGGCTTTTACTACTCTTTTTGGTTAAGAAAACAACAACAAACAGAACTTTATTTCAAAGTTCATGACCTTTATCACAAGGCTTAAGCTGCTATCGGGTGGAACTGAACACAACCTTATTCTTTTGCACACATCCAACTCAACTTCAGATTGTTTCTTTTCATGCATGGAGGAGAAGTTGTTTGGTTGTTGGTGCACCTACCTCTTCTCTCCTTTCTCTAAAAAGGCTTAAGCCTGCGGTCTCCTACCAGCAGCATCGAACCTGGATGTATGTAGTGGCAATACTGGCATCGGCACCTAAGAAGTGCCTTAATTAGAACTAAGGAGGGGAGTTTCTTTTGAACAGAATGGAGACTACCTATTAATAAGTTAAGGCTCTCACTTGGATTGTCGGAGGGGGACTAAAGCTAAGGAGGAACTAAGAAGAGAAAGAGAGTTAGATCATTTCTTCTGTTGCAAGGACGTAGAGATGCGAAAAGTTCAACCTCTCCTTTTGGTCGAGTCCCTCCGGGTCGTAGAGATGCGAGTCTAAAAAGTCTTTGGAAACATGCACTGCGGCAGCTAACTATTTGTCCCCCGGTCTCGGTTATGCAGGGGGTTTAACCCTTTTTCGGTGCCGTAGCTTCTCTTTGTCCCCTGGTAGCTTATTCAATTTAGATGAAGTTGGCATATTGTCCAATAAACTTATTTGTGCCTCCTGCCCCGACCGAACCTGCTGATGCCATTGAGAGAAATAAATATCGTCTGGTAGAGCTTACGGAAACAACAACTAGTTATGACGCTACAGCACAGCTACAAGTTTCACTACTAATTTGTCAGAATGAACTACGGCGAGAGTCAGGCTGAGATCAAGCTAATTATAGTCTTACCATAGTTGTTATAAGAAAGAGTTATAAATGATCAAGTGTATTTTGTCCCAGCCAGCAGTAATCAAATTCAGAAAGTTCCGAAGCAAGTAACTCAAGCAGAGTACAAATTTGATTCTTGTGTTATATACGTAATTATCCCACAATAACTTAGAGTATTACTATTAGCTCTTTTATAATCAGATTGCATATTCACAAATTACAATTGTATTAAACGTAGATATGCGACACGTAGAGATGCGAGTTTGTATATCGATGTAGTGATTCTATCTCTATAACGACTATATAAGACTTAAGACTAGCTCTTTAGTACAGTTGTTAGTAGTTCCCATCCCTACCTCTTTAACTCGCACTACATAGAGTCTTGGCACTACAGCCCCGGCTAAGCACAAGAGAGAGTAGAGAGAGCTAGGAGTTAGCTTCTGAACTCAAGCTAAGCACTAGAGAGAGATAGAGTTCGTTCTCTTAGACACCAACTAGGCACTATCGTTATAAGAAAGAATCGCGCATTCCGGTAGGTGCACTAAAGAGAGAGCCATGCTTAGCTCAGCTGAGGAAGGCCAAGGCTAATGCAACTAGTTTAACTAAATAAAACTACAAGTTGAAGTCCGCCCGTCAAATTGATAATCGCGTGAGTTCAAAGTACTTGCATAATTACATATATAAAGAATGAGCAGCCCTGAGATCGGGAAAGAGCTAAACGCACCCTCAATTCACACCGAATCTTCCAGTGTTATTACATATATAATGACTGGAATAACCGGAATAAATTACTTCAGTTTCGCCCCATCCGTCCTAAGTCTAAGTAAGGCAGGCAGTATCTAGATTAAAATGGAGTTGTTTAAATGGAAAGGATAGTTGGTAGCAGGCACTAAAATGAAAGGGAAGTAGGGCTCTTACTATCTATCTCTCCAGTGGGTTCTAAGAAATCCAAGTCGTATCCTGAGGCTCAGCCATATCAATAGTTAATACGTGGTACCCAGCAGCATCTTCAAGCAAGTGTGATTCCAGGAATTACGTAAATAAAAGCTAATAACTAAAGCTAAGGCATATAATTAAGGGGGTACACAGTGAAGGTGAAACATGTTGGGGTAGTAAGTTCAGGGTAAGGTTGACCGGTCTAATCTCGACCCGAAAATAGAAGGGATATGTAACTACTAAAATTAATGAAACGATTGTAAAGGGAGAACAGGTGCTAGGCCTTCTTTCTATAGGTGGGTTGTAAAAAGGTAAGGGTAAACTCAAAACCTATTAGAATCTCCTTTCCCTGTGTAGATCCGGATCCTTGTTTTAATACCACCTGCCTGATTCCCCCTCTTCTCTTATCTGGAGTCTTTCCCCAACCTTTCTTTCTTTTGACAGAAGCCTTTCATTCAACAGACAGGGGCCTATAAACAGAAGCCATTTGCCTGTAACCTTTTGAAAAGCCCACCCAGGCCGCACAGTCCCAGTTAGGATAAACTGCCCAGGAAAGGAGTAAGTATGCAGCACAGTCCCAGTAAGTAAAGCACCCGCCCAGTCCAACAAGGACAACAGAAGTCTTGAACCCCGGGAAACTTCCTTAAATGATGGCCTAGATCATTAAGAAGAAAATGAATTTAGGTGCCCTAATTATGCCTTGGACCTCAAAAGATTCTATTTTATTAGTAAAGAATGGCGAATGAGGCTGTGCCCTGTCTAATAAATGCAAATATCACTTGTTAAGCGCACATAAGCACCATGGTCCCAAGCACATTGTCGTAAACAGCAAATAGTCCCTTTTCCTTTTCCTTCCCTTCTTTTGCGCCACCCACGAGCTAGGTGACTCCTAAATATAGCAAACCTCTATAAATCACTACTCGTAAGGCGATGGGATATCCTCTCTGGGTTCTGGCAGTCAGGCTATGTCTGGCAAGGATCAGCAGCAATGACGACAGGCAATATAGTCTATGACAACTGGCTATTGGCAATGACACCTGGAATGATCAGGCTAGGCTTATTCCTTACTAGGACTTCCATCTAGGCTCCCGTCTATTGGCAATGACTAGCGACGATGACTAGGTACTCTATGACTCCAGACTATTGGCAATGATAAAATACGAGTACTCCCGGCAAGTACTATTATTGTCTATAAGCAAATACAACAGGCTATGGAATTGGCTATGACTGGCATCTCCAGTGGGATCTCCTATTGCGATCAAGTATAAGCATCAAGTAGCCGCCGTTGAGTATAAACATAAAGTAGCAGCATCGAGTAGCAGCCATTGAGTAGCATCCATTGAGTGTCAATAGTGCCGTTGAGTAGGAGCCCTTTAGTATCGGCATCAAGTAGCATCATCAAATAGCAACCACCAGCGTTAACCTCTTGTATCGACAGCATAGAGTACCAGCATCGAGTACATCAACTCTGGGGATCTCCCACTGTCATTGATTACCTGGATCAACAAAGACTACCAGCATCGAGTACATCAACTCTAGGATCAACAGCATCGAGTATCAACATGAGAACCGGCATTATCATAATTACCAGTAGCCCCGGAAGCACCAGTTCCAATGTAATTTCCAAGAGGAGCATTTCTAGCAGCAGAACGACCAACAGTTCCAAGAGCATTCCCATAAGCAGAAGGAGCAGACCCCAGGGTCATTCCCGGCATCATCATTCGAAGAAGTAGGCCCAACATAATTCCTAGCAGCGTTCCCAGCGTCACCAGTTGTTGAACCGACCTCATAATTCCTTGCAGCAGAACGACCAGCAGTCTAAGCAGCATCCCCAGTAGCAGCATTTCAAGCATAATTCCCAGCATAAGCATTAGAACCAGGATCATTCCAAGCATTTCCAGGAACACAAGGATTTCCAGGACAAGCAG
This sequence comes from Larix kaempferi, assembly GCA_027924585.1. Classification (NCBI taxonomy): domain Eukaryota; kingdom Viridiplantae; phylum Streptophyta; class Pinopsida; order Pinales; family Pinaceae; genus Larix; species Larix kaempferi. The sequence goes on from BSBM01002896.1 coordinate 14,215, forward strand.
CAAAAAGACCAGTCTTATTCCAAGCATAATTTGGAATGCTGAAATGGAAATAAGCTTTCGCGTGGTGTTTGGTCGAGCCTCTCAATCGACGACATGGCTCAATCAGATATGGCTCAATCAGATATGGCTCAATCAGTCCACTCTTTACGTTGTTGCCGCTGCGGTGCCATCACTCACACGACTTTTTCGCGCAGGGCTTGGACGACTCTGCCTCGTAAGGAAACGATATACCATTGTTAGTCCAGTACTTTGCTAAGCAGATAGATCTTTCAAACAAATAGGGGAGCCCGGAACACACTCACCACTATATAATATAGAGGTCTTGGAAAAGAAATGGGGTGCTAGCTAATAGGAGATAATACCCTCCTAGTACTTATTGAGATATGGGGATATGGACGACATTGAAGGAAGAACTGGAAAACTGGTATAGGTCTGGAATAGGGTATTTACCACTTGCTTTTTTAGGCCTGGAACTAAAGGACAGCACACGGAAATGATATTGTGGCTTAGGAATAAAGGTCTTTTTGGGTCCCCCTTTCCAACCCCCAAGGCTTAACGGGGTCAACTCCTCAATCCCCTTCTTCTGCCATTCCCTAATTAGCCAAGGTTTATGGGTAGAGTATTTATCGGTAGGTGTTAAATAAACTTTCTTTATTGAGAGATTCTCTGGTAGACTGGGAAATAATATACCCATCAAGACTGGTGGGGTTGGGGAGTGGAGCCAACAGCCGTACTCTATAGGCAGGCATTCACATAATTGATTCCATCCAGGTGTGAGTGAATCCAGGGAATCATAAATTGCGCTCGTTGCCTGGGAAAAACCAGAGCTTCTAATTTAGTTCATATGGAATAATCCTGGCTATATAATATTTGCTCATAATTAATAGGAAATAATACAGGATCAGAGAGGAACGAGATTCTTGGTATAGTTTATTCACACGAATTTACCATTTGCTATCCCCCAGATGATGTGTGATGTTAATATTAACCCTCACAAGGATATTTGGAATATGTAAAACAGCCAATTTAGCGAAGGTTTGGAAACGAGATCACCCGAATTTGCCACATATGGATTCAATCACCGTAACCACTGCTTTTTATTACTCATGGTAGGTAGAGATATTTTTTCTCATGCTCATGGCTCATGCTCATGGGGTGATGTTGCCTTGTTGCTTCTAACTCATGGCGGTTAATCAAAGTCTTTCTCATGGCCCTTCTTTATTTCGAGATTGATCTCCAGGGAATAAGCCTAGAACGCCCCTTGATTCAATCATTTCTTTTGTAACTACACAGGAATAGTTTCTAATATGACGACTGGATGGAATAGGGTTTTGTGACCGGCTCACGTAGATCTTGGGTATCATATATGATCCTCCTTACTATCATCAAAGGTTAGAGCGGCATCTACACACACACACACACCTCAACACCCAGGAGAAACAGTCTTACAAAAATAGATTTTGACTATTTCAAACTGTGGAATGAGGACGTTTTGGGGATATGTACCCATCCCATCAAACCTACCTGTCAGGTTTTGGACCTCATGGCATGGTGATTCCTCTATAGACAGACCCTATGATCTGGTTGTGGAACCTCACATCACAACACGTAACGTCGGGATGGGTGCCAAAGTGTTTAGGCCTGGACACTTATCGGTGGTGCTGCACCTATACAGCGGTTTCGGTTGAATCTCCTCCTCACCTATTGATTTGGGTAACCTACCCCCCCCTATAACAATTCCACTACTGGTTTTGTTCCTGTGCTACTTCTAGTAATCCTTCCTGTAGGCTAAAAAATAGAAAGCCCGCCTGAAATTACGTATAAAAAGGCCCAATATAAACAGTTGAGGCTGAGCGAAGCGACTGCGTACCTCCCAATTCTCATATGAAATAGGTCCCAGGTGGGGGGTAAAATCCTAGCCATAAGAAATAAGAAGGTTATTCAGATTAAGAATAGTCCCGTACCCGTAAGCTATAAAACTCAATGTGAGGTGGCGAAGAAAAGAAGAATAACCAAAAGTATAGGTCTCAAGAAGAGATAGAAAAAAGCTAAGGTGGAGTCATAATAATGTAAATAATAAGTGTCTGAAGACTGCGTACCTCTCGCCGCATATTAAACTGAAGATGAGGATCGAAGGGGCAAATATGAAACTAAAGGTTCTTTCCCAAGAAGAAACTACTCTTCTAAGGCGGGGTAGGTTGCCCCAGAATAAGAAACTCAAGATGAAGAATATAATCCAAAGATTTGATTCAGAAGCTATTGGGAGTGGTTCTGGTCGATCTCAAAAGCAAGCTTAGCCAAACCCCCCGTATTTAAGGTGGTTCAGGCAATTTGAAGTGCCTATCTCCTAAGCATTATTCATGAAGCAAGTAGTTGGTTTGGAAGCCAGTCTGTGAATATAAAAGTTCAGGTCTGTGAGCTGGTCTATCAAGGGTTGACAAAAGGTTGCGGGTAGCTGTCCATCCAACATAAAGTCCTTCAAGTAGGCTTCTTTCAAAAGGGACAAATGTTCAAAGTGTCTAGCCTGTCCAATCACTAAGTTTCGTAAGTGAGCCAGTACAAACGGAACAGGTGGGTTGGTAACAGTAGGTCGCGCTCATTCACATTAATGCAAGAGTAGGAGGCTCGATAGAGGTGCGCAAGCAGGCTCAACTAAAAGGAGAGGAAATATTTCTACTTTTAGGATGATGACTTCTTGCTTGATCGGTTGGACGAGGAGCAAACAACGGGATTGAAGTACGACAATCTACCAACCTTTCGTGTTTAACCCCTATTGGGCCTTGACTTACGATTGGATGTTGGGTACGCACTTAGAACCTTTGCCAGAGCCTTTAACAGACACGTCGTGAACTGCTTCTTCTTTAATTGATGAACTACAAACAGAACCTTTAGCAGAGATCCTGGGAACTACTGGATTTATTATCCACAGCAAAAAACTTTAGCTTTAGATAGATATTGTGGAACTGCCCCAGAGAGGTTGAGAATAAACAGCCGGAACTGATGAGACATAGCTGGATGGGATGGGATGGATAGTTGAGTAGCCTATAGGATAGGTAGGTGGTTGACCTTTAGCTGAGATCGTTTAACTGCCCCAGATAGGTTGGGTAGATGGGATTATGGTTGGTCCATCAGAGTAACCTCCTTGGATGCACAGGCTTATGACTGCTAGGAAATGCGCACTTGCCAGAATTCTTCTTAGGAGGGAGGGATTGAGGAAGGAATTGAATCTACCGGACCGAATAAATCACAGAGAAAGTTGGTTCACTGAATCTATCCTCTTTCTTTATTTATTTTGTAGGGGAAGGTCCCGATACGCCACCCTTGCACTCTTAAATTTACCATTAATGCTGTATTCTCCAAGTACAAGTCCCAAACTTATCTTATTGTTGTTCTTGTTCTTTTCACTTCTTAATCTTCCTTGATAACTGAATCTTCCTTTTTTATTTTTACTGTTATATGGACCTAAAGGCTCATCTGGCTGGCCTGGGAGAGGTAAAAAAATTCCCCTATTCGCCGTGAAGTCCCAATGAGGATAAAAGTAAGATAATCCTTACAGTAATTTCTTAGAGGTAGAAGGTCACCCAAAGTATAATTGGCGTACCGGAATCGAGGTTGTATTCTATAAAAGACTAAGAGGCCCTAATTTTATTAAGCCAGAATGCATTTGAAGGCTCGTTGTGATCCCCCATGATAAGGGGTCTATTCTAAAAGGTTGAAGCATTCCTCCGCTAATAAGTTCCTCCAATAAATAATTCCTAAGTGACTCCTTCAGTTTCCTCCCTGCGTACGAAGGTTATAAAAGCGCTAAACCAAGTACGGAAATAACGTAAGTAATAAAGAACGTAGGTAATATGGGAGTCTAATCAATCAATCCATCCTTCCTTCTCACGGTGTGCAGTGTCCCCGTTCTTTCTCAAGCTGTGTAACCCTTGCCCTCCCTTTGGTAAAGCAAGCCTTTCCTTGGAATGTGGGCTAAAAGTTCTAGGCATCAAGAGAGAGGTAAAGGCATCCTCCTATGTCCTCGAGATAATCCATCTAGGTCAAATTAATAACCGTTAAAATAGCTCAGATCGTAAAAGAGTGACAGTGTTTGTTCGGCCTGTGTCCCATTCCACCCATTCATTCATTCCTTGGGCTAATCCTTGGGCTTTAAGGTAAAGGTTCCCCAGAGATAAAAGACCAGAGAGAAAAGAAGTGTCCCGGCTTATAAGGTCTGAGGCTAAAAGGAAAAGTTTCAGAGGCTAATAAAAGAAAAAGTGTTCCTATGAGGAAAAAAATATGAGGAGCGAAGCGTGTCCAACCTCTATTTCTAAGGAAGACGGAACAACTAAGTTAATTTGTAGCGATCAACAAACTCAAAGTTAAGAGAGTCCTTTTATTGGTACACAACACTGAGAGGTAAAAGAAGAGAGTGGTAATAAAGCAAGGTCCCAGTATTACAGGTTTTATTAAGGCCTGTATCTATAAAGGAGGATGCGCAATGAGTGCTAGGCAAAGCTCTGCCTCCGTCCATCCATCCATCCATCCTTCCTTCCTTCCCTTCTTCCTTTCACCCTTGGGACTAGAGCTTAGGATATTTCCTTGCTGGATCTGATGGTAGGAACTAGTGCACCTCCCCTTATGGATGTACGGCTTCGCCTTCCTTCATAGATGTAAAGGATAGTTACTCGACTGATACCAACAGGCTTGTTGGAGCTATTTTCCTTTTATTTCTAAAGGTTGGTACGCTCAGCTCGGAACTGGCTCTTCCCGACACTTTCCTTCCTCGGCTTGGGCCTGGCCCTTTAGAGTAAAAACTCAGAACTCTTCCCTCTTCCGAGCCTGATGGGTTTGGCCAAGAGACAAAGCCTAATAGATAAGCCCTTTCCTCAGAGAATGAATGACTATGTAGGAAAGCCCCACAATTGACTTTCCCCGTGCTCCTATAAGGTAGCTCGATCCACCGGGCACAACCTTAGCTCGAAGTTTGATACTCCTTGCTGGCCAATGATAGTAATAAGCCTCCCCGATAGAGTCAGAGTCTCGTCATGGAGGGAAATAAAGGTGAAAGATTGATTCTACTGAGTGAAAGGTTGTCTCGTGTGAACTGAAACCTTGTATCGCACCTATTGCCTCGTAAAAGTGGTGGATGTTGTACAAGCAAAAAAGAAGTAGTATAAGCCATCAAAGCCAACCTGTGCGTGCTAGCTGAACCTCGTATCGTGCTGCTTCTCTCGCTAGCTGGGACTCTATAGGCTGGTACTATCTTGCTTTATAAAACTTCCCTTGCTTTATAACTATAAGCTTAACCTCGCTAGCGGGATCTACTTATTCTTAGGTATAACCAACTACTCTGCGCACTTTTACTATTAGGTATAACCGATTTGGATAGAGATAACCCCATCAATTCATTCAATGAAAGAAGGGCGAGGTCCTCCATATATCCTCCCTTACTTTCTTTTTTAGCTTGTATAATCAAAGTAGGATGGGGTGCCGGGCTAATCCCCTTCGAATAGTTCGGCGAAGAACCAAAGTATCCAAGCCAGGATATAAGCAAGCAAGTAAGCGAGCAAGTAAGTAATGTCAGATCATCTATCTAGTTGTACCCGTCAGGAATAAGGCCGAATAAGCGAGAAGAGGAAGGAAAGGAAAGGAAGAAAGGACCAGGGGCAGCATGAGAGGAGAGGAAAGAACGCTAGCCGAGATATCTCAATGCGGACTTATAAAAGACGAAAAATTAGAGGTAAAGGGTTATGTTTCATCTGGGAGCAGAGCAGAGAGAAGGGCCTGCTTAGATGAAATGGGGGTAAAATAAGAAGAGAGTGGAGGGGAGGGATACCTGAGTTGAGGGAGGGCAGCAGCAAGCGGTGTGTGGATAGTCTTCTCTGTGATGCTGGATATATGATGTGTGTAATAGATTAGTACCTATCTGGGAGCTGCTGTTGCCATCCGGTGTACACTTCGATGATATCTGTATCCTTGTAGAGAGAGCGTTTGAAAGTTAGGGAAGGTAGATGCCTATCGTGCTCACGCTTATGGATCGGGTTATTTTTCACTATTTATGTCATTCGAATTGGGAGAATTACGGGGGGGTTGGTAAGTCTAAAAAAAGAAAATATGTAAATATGCAATTACTTTTCAAGAATCTATCCTTCTAAGGGAGGGTGAGTAAGTAACGCTAATGGCTCCTCTTCCTTAAGGCAGGCAAGCGGAGATCTTCAATTTTTATTCCTCGAGGATGAAAAGGGGGGATTGGTAAGCTCTTTTAAGATAACACTACGATCTGAAAGTGAAAGCTTATGGGATATCTTCCTTAAGACAAGTAAGAAGGCAAGCAAGGTTATACTTTTGTTAGAAATAAACTCAGAACCAGGGGGCTCTGATGAGGGGATAGCAAGAAAAATCCAGGGCTGTTCCTCGAATAATTACTCCAGCATAACCATTCTCTTGATGATCTCCTTGCTCAAGCTTTAACCAATCTTTGGAATCTTCAGGGAATTTGAGAATCAATCTTTAAAACCATGGGAACCCCTTCCTCAATGTTCTCGAATTGATCAATTATGCTTTACTTACGATGCACCTGTGATGGGTCATACGCCAATCATTGACAGCCAATAGCCCATCAGTCACAGGAGGTGCCGATTATCACTAGCCAATACACGCCGGGAGAGAATGTGAGCTGCCGCTAGCCAATACACGGGAGAGAGCATAGCCAATACACGGGAGAACATCATCCCCGTAGATGCCGAGAGAGAGCCGCTAGTTGATGCAGTCGATCCACTCGATACAGGTGGAGATGCCAGTCATAGCTTGGTGGGCTGGGATACTATAATATACTCGGTTTTCTCTGTTCCCTTCTTCGCTGTTTTCCCTGTCACCGCTGCCGTTGAAATGGGATGAGATGGGAAGGGATGGATGATCGCTAGGTCAGCTGACTTGGGTCTTAGGGTGAGGGTGAGGGCAAGGATAACTTTATACCGGTTGGAAAGAAGGTACCTCGTAGAGACACTTACTGCTTCGACCCACCTGCTGAGATAGATCTTGCTGCCTACCTTTGACCTGATTGAGAGGAAGGATCTCTCTTCTTTCGAACTGGAGACAAAGACCTTGACACGGCTTGCGAGGAGGCTTGCTTTACAAAACCACCCGACTATGATGGATGCTTCGCGAGACAAGAGCACCGATGGATTTATTGATGGATGACGAGTCTGCTTCGCGAATCAAGAGCAAACAATATGCTTCGACAAACAAGAGCCACGAAATAAAACACCAGGGATACACGAACCATAACACCAAGAACAATTTACAACAACTAGTTAGATATAATGTTGATTACCATTTGTTGAGTTGCATAGTGCAAATGATGGTGCAACATGATGAGTTGCATAGCGCAATTGATGGAGCTACATGATGAGCATAGTGCAAAATATGGTATCAAAGAACAGGCGCCTAGCAATGGAATTGATCAGGAAGACCCACCTGCCGAGATAAAATGAATAGATTCAACCTGGATTGGATTTGCTTCCTTGCTTTATAGATAGACCAACCCGGCTGCTTACTTGCATTACTTGCGGGCATCATTATTTGCATCGAGAGTTACTGGCTGGATGCTTTAAGAAATTGGCTGGTAAAAAAATGTCCTAGGGAAATCACGTATATAGAGTTGAAGAAGTAGCAGCCCCTAAGGAACCGTAATGAAGGCATTGTTTTACGAACAATAGATTGAAGGTGTTGTAGCTGGTCCTAACTGTCCTATCGTATTAACGTCTACAATAAGTATCTGCCCCATCTGCCCCTAAGTAAGTAGGTAATTCAGGCATTGGGTTCCGTAATAGGAGTGTCTCTCCCTTCCGGTAAACACTATTTTAATTAATAAACAGGATAGGACTCAATAGCCTGAGTAACAACGTTTTAGTAAGGTACTAGCAGCAGCCTCTAGTATCCATTCTTTGGGCAACAAAGAGAAAGAGAGAGTAAAGCTATTGTCTTAAGCTGTCTAGTGTAATAACTGCTATTTTCCATGTACACTGTACTTTCTTTATTACATTACCACCAGAGACATAATTTTTGAGTTATCACAACGGTCTCAGGTTCAGTCGGGGCAGGAGGCACAAATAAGTTTGTTGGACAATGACTCACATATCTACTACGTTCGACGTGAACTGTTCTGTTCTTGATACATCACCGTCCCAAGAGTTTAATGGAACTAAGTGCATGGACGCCCATATTGTTACAAAGGAAAGGTTAAACGTAAAGATGTGAGTATATCATATATTGAAAATAAGCATTCTCTCTATTAAAATGAAAATAATGCATAGAAATGGAAATATGCCTTCCTGTGGCTTAAGGCACTCAAAACAGCTTCCACTCTAGTGTCCACGGAACTTACTAAGCTAAAGCTTTTATAAAGTAGGGCTAATGGAACTTACTGCTTAAGGCTTTCAAGGGAATCTTTTTCAAAGAATGAAACTATGGCTAGTACCTTACTTACGTTACTGGGACACATTAGAATTCATTCATAGATTTACTCTTCTCTTAGTAAAAAAGGAGACAAAAAGAAGCTTACTCGTTGTAGCTGCTCCAGGGCATCATAGCGGGCTACTTACGCTCAGCTTTAGTTAGTTAGTTAGTAAAGTCTACTATTAATTTGAATAATGTAGATATGCGAGTTTGGTCGAGCCTCAATCTTCGTTCCCCTAGATCAACTTCATAAAATTTTCATTTTATGTAATAAAAACTCAACTTTACTTACCCCAATGATATAGCTGTAGAGAAAGAACTACTCTAAAAGTAAGTACTAATATACTGCCTTAATCTCCATGCACTATATACTGCCATAAATAGTATTTGTATCAGTCTTTGTATCAGCCCTATAATAAGAAGTCCCTAGTCCCTTGCCTATGATACGGACATGGAGAACACCACAACTGAACTGGGCACATCAAAAAGGTAACGTCCAACTGGGCATGGGGGCTCAATAACTAGTAACGTAGAACTGGTAACGGGGGATCTACAACTGATGGTTACTGAAAACCTCCTGGTAACGGTGGATCGAGAACTGGTGGTCTCACGTCCTATGGTCACGTCCTATGGGTGTTACATACTGGAGCTTCAAGCAACGAATATATAAGACACTAGCTATTCTATAAGAAATACTTAATAATGTAATAGCCAGCCCTCAATGGTGTCCCTATGAGCATTCTTTAGAATAAGATTGATTAATCCTTTATTAATGGACTCTCTAAAACAACCTAAGGCAGAGGCCTATGAAGCTAGGTGACCAAAATCATCACCAACAATATTACACATAACCTTGCAGAACTCACAAGGCACTCCAGCAACCCTAGGAGATTGACCATTCTTCATAGAACCAAGAGATGGAAAATTTTCATCCTTTGTTAAATCCTTGCCAAACCTATCATGGTCTACAATAGAAACCTTGTGTGGCACAACCCTATAACAAGCATTTCTAGCAGCAACAATAATCTTTTCAAACATATAGGCTTAAAAATATTCTAAAATGGTCACTAGACATGCCTCAGATTCTAGAAGGATCTTCCTCTAGTGAAAAGATCGTCTCGACAAAGCCGAAGCACTATATTAGCTACCACCTTCTTTTTTACAAATTCAAAGAATAATTTGAAGTCCTTATCCCCCTCCTAAATTAATTGTAACCTGTCATGGACTCTGGATCCTCTATAAATAGACTCCTCTTCTCTCCCCACCATTGACTCCAAGCATGCAACCTCCTCTTGAAGGACAGATTTATGAAGCTCTTTCTAAAGGAAGACATGAATATCTTCCAATTGTTTCCTAGCTTCAAGAAGCTCCCTCCTATTCTTGTGAGCAATCATATGCCACCATCCATGAATGAATTTTACTATCCTCTGCATGGCTTCTTCCTACCATAACAACCATCCCCTATCCCTAAAAAGATGAAGAACAAGGTTCCAAACACGATGAACTAGAGCATGGAAATGAAAATCCAAATGAGAGACATTCATCTTAAACAAGTAAAATGGCTTAAAATCCATCACCTGACCCACTAAGATGGAGGTTTCAATAAGGAAGTAATTTGAACCAATTTACTTAATCAGAACGTTAACTGGTTGAAGCCTCCTAAAAAAGGAGATATTCTCCCAAGGGCCATACACACTATCTAGTATTGCTTGCACCCTCAACACACCTTGGCCATGCCTACTTCTCTGCACCACAGACCATCCAACTTATACCACCATTGCGATCACCTTCAAATTCCACCATGTTGAAGTCACTAGCCACAATATAATCTACATCTGGGAGAATTATATCCCAAAGGTAGGATTGAGCAAAATTATTGGTATTGAGCACATGTATTGAATAAAATCCAAGCAATCTCTCTTGCAACAAAAGAGTAACCCACATGCATCGGGTGTTTGGATTAACACTGTCTGATGTAACGAAGTTATAAAGGTAAGGAGACATAACAACCTATGCTCCCCTTGAATGTGATTTGTGGTCTAAAAGGGACCATTCCACACATAGCTCATGCAGTTGTGAAGCTCAAAAGCAGTAGAATATACCTCTTATAAAAAAAAACCACATCTGGCTTAGCCTTCTATATAACTCCTCAAACTAGCTGCTTACGTCCTAGGATCATTATCCCTCTAACATTCCAAGAAAGAGGAGATAACTTAATTCAAATAATAGAGGGTTCCCTAGAGTGCTTAAACTATTGCTCAAAGCTACATTGCCAAAATAAGAGGCACCCTTGTTTGGATAAAGGGCCACAAAATCCTTGAAGGACTTTTCCTGAAGCCCATAAATCACTATTATATGAGGCTTTCTGAATGTAAGAGGGGATGATGTCCCCTTATTCTTATTGGACTTAACTTGCCAACCTTCATCAACATCCATACCTTTAACCTGAACATTGACACCTACAATAGAAGATGACAAAGTAATAAATCCCCTTTAGGTTCCCATAGGTCCAAAGTCAGAATGTCACACTGGTTGTGAGCTAAATATCGTAGCATTCCTAAAGGTCCCCTGTGCCACCCTTCCCCCTGAACTACCTCCCAAACTCTGAGATGCATGAAGCACACCAATCTGGGTCTATGTGTCAGACCCCTTGCCCACCTTTCCAGAACTAACAAATGTCCCATCTCTGCCACATGGGGGAGTTGAAGCTACAACACCTATTCCCTGAGAAGCTAATGGAGAAGGTTTTCGATGTAGGTAGTCATGAATGAGGTTATCCAAGGCTTTACAAAAGAAATAAGGTCTATTTCAATGTGCACCTTTTACTGCTCCTGCACCTTTTACTGCTCCTGCATCTTTCACTGCTCCTCCTTGAACTGAAATGAAGGTATGTTTCTCTAATAAGGAACTTTATCCCGACATGCAGCCTAGTATCTACCAGGATTTATAGAAGAATCGGACGGCACAGTGATTACAAAGTGGAAGCCTGAGTTCGAGGCCCTTAGGCGCTCTACTTTAATGAATATCAAGGACCTACCCGCGTTTGACAAATCTGATGAAATCCAGAACTGCACCAGGTTTTCAATTAGCTGAATGCACGGGTATACTCTGTGGCTGGATAAACTGTATCCCATTTATGTTGATGATATACACAAAATCACAGGCCTTTCAATGGAAGGACAAGATGTCGCCACTAGTTTCCAGGGAACCCACAAGAGGGCAAATAACCGCACTGAGCCAACCCTGTATGATAAGTATGGCACCAGGCAAGGAGGTAAAGGAGTCGTGATTGAAGAAATAAATCATTTGCCAATCAGAATGGCATGTTATATCATTGGTAATAAGGTTATGCAAATTATACAAAAAGGGAATGCACTCTGGATGCACTTAGAGCAAATCGATTGTATTATTGCTGTAATCACACAAATAGTATGGAGCATTCGGAATCTAATTGAACAGAAATGGCTCAAAGGAAATAGAGTGATTGGCTTCACTTAATTTGCATTGAAATAAATCTTGCAAAAATAGGAAAGGCTTGCTTGACCAAAGGTATACTTGCTTGACCGAAGGGAGGGCAAGGGAGGGCAAGGGTTTATTGATTAAAACTCGGGTTTTTGAAACGAAGTCGCTCGCCTGACTTCGGAAAGGTGAGGCTCATTTTCCAAGATTTATTTCAATTTTATTATATATTATTACCCAACCGATGGTAAAATGCCCCTAACCCTCCTTATGTCTTTAGAGCCTTCCGTCCTTGTCAAGATGGGGAAATTAACTAGTGGAAAGGTGGCCTATCGGGACCTTCCCCTACCCCTTCATAGAGCGCTCGCTCATACCTGGTAAATTGAAGAGTTACAAGGTGGCCTTGTTCTTATTAGGTCGGGGAAGTGGCTCGTACCTCGTTCCTCCTACCTTGGGCGAACGAATTAACGCTCCTAATTGACTTATTAGGGTGGTGGTCGAGCGTTTCCTTGCTCCTTGCCTTCTTTCCTTTCGGATTCTAGCGCCACCAACCGGGCTACGGGAGGAATGATGAAAATAAATTTAGTTCTCTATACAATTTTGAGTTCTTGAACCCCAGACCGGATGATCTTACCTATAAACCCCAAACCAATCTTTATCAAATTCATATTTGGAGGGAAGGTTTTGAAGTTCCTTACCTTGCCTTGACTTGAGGATTCTGGCGCCCAGTACCAAGGCTACGGGAATTAGTAAATTCATAAAGTTACTGGCCTAAGACAAATGCGAGTTCTGGAACCCAGATGGAGAATATATATGCCTCGGAAACCGTAGAAACTAAAGTTTTCTTTCTAAAATGCGCGTTCGGTTCCTCTTTTACCGGCTCGAGGGCTTCAGGTCTTCCTTTTAATATAACAATGCTCCTGGGACGGGCTATGAGGCTTAAAGCTAGCAGCGATAACTTAAAGTAAACAGGACCAGCCAGCACCACAACAAGTAAGCCCCCTTCTCACTTTCCAATTTACCAGGTAAAAAGGCATAGAATTTCTAATCACGGATAGGCCCGCACTATTTATCATCTTGATAGGCCACCTTGGCACCCCCACACTTAAAGGACTTAATTTCCCCGATTTAATAAGGCACTTACCTTTAGGCTTATACATATCATCCGGCGATCCCAGCCATCCACTAAGGTAGGGTGAAGCGGTAAGTAAAGGGTGGTTTAACGTTGATAGCTTGCACATGAAGTAAAGTCAAATAAGGTAAAGTAAATAGCAATGTTCTAAGTGCTCGCTCACCCAATTGGAATCAGTTCTGGAAGTAGTTCCTCATAAATAGGACAATTGCCACGCTAGGTCGTACAAACATTCATCAAGTAGGTAGGCGCTGCTTCTAAAGTTCATCCAATGGTCAAAGTGCCTAAGGCAAACCCGTCTGTCCAATCACTAAGTTTGGTAAGAAGGTAGTGAAGGGGTGGTAAAAGAACAGGTGGTGGGTCGCTGTAGATAAAATATAATAAAGTCTGGGTGTAAGCAGGTGCGCTAGCAAAGCAGTAAGTGTACATCCATCTACCCAAGCAAGCCTGGTGCAATGCTCTAAGTTCAAGTCTGTGAGCCGGTGGTGGTAAACAGGAAAGGTGGTTGGTAGCATGATGGCACTAAAATATAATAGAGTAGATATTGAAAGTATCTAGCAATGTGTTCTAAGTAAGTGCCTGCCTACCCAAGCGCGTAAGATCTTTCAATTCTGGCTGTCAGGCAAGGAAAGGCTTGCTTGACCAAAGGTATACTTGCTTGACCGAAGGGAGGGCAAGGGAGGGCAAGGAGTTAAAAGGATCCAAGACTGGTGGTTGTGGCTGTCTAACTAAAGTAGGGTAACCCTGTCCCTCCAATAAGGGGCTGTATAGTGGTACCTGAAGTAAGTGTCTAGGCCTGACTTTTCAAGTAAGCTTGTGTAAGCCTTGCCTTGTCTACCCCCTACTCTCCCCACCAAGCTAAAGAAATAGTAAGTCAGCTCGGTGAGTTTGTCCATCCCCGATCTATGGCTCCTCTGTAATTCTATCGGTAAGTATGGCTGGCTGGGCAATTTTAGCCGCCTTACCTTATGATTTCTTCCGGGTACCGCGTATGAACTATTGGTTGGTATGGCTGAACCAATACAATTAGACTCTGAATCCATTAGATGAATAGATGAACCTACTGCAAGCAAGGACATAGACCTATCCACCCGCAAGAACTAGACTTGCCTTCTCCCTATACTAACTGGATTAGCTTCAGGGCTACTGCGCTATACCTTCGGATTGGACCGGACAACCTTACCCCTTGATTAATGCCTTCACCCTAGTACGACGATGGGATGGATCGATGAGTCGGCTGGCTTGGTGGGCTATTTATCTTGGTGAGACTTATTTCTATAGGCTCGGTGGGGCTTTTATGTCTTTTTCCTGGTTATCCCCTCCCTGTGTTAGGTTAGACTTGCTTTACTTAGTGGGCTTGCTTGGCAAAAGGTGAATAAAGGCTTCTGGCGGCGAGAGGCAAAAGGTGAGAGGTTACAGGCTAAAGGCCCTTTTCCTTGGTTAAAGGCTCCTGGCATCTGGCATCTGAATAAAGGCTTCCGGCTCTTTTGGTTTGGTAAAGAATAAGAGAGAGTGAATTATTAAGTAGTTTTAATATATAAGGCTCATACCCAACACCCTCAACCATTCCACCCAACCACGGGGCCCTACAAACAAGTGTGAGGGGATACTTTTAAGATTGAATGAAGACAATTCGGGGATATGTGGTTGACCCAGCCTTCGACCACCAGTCAGCCCAGCTAGGCCAGTAAGAATGCTAGCCAGAAAGCAAGCCAGCAAGCAATAAGTTAAAAGCTCCCCCGCCAGAGTGTGGAAACGTTATCTCTTCTATTTGGAACAATGCCATAATTCCGCGAGTTTCCTATAGAAAAAATCGAGTTCTTGAACGCAGTAGGCAGGCGGGCTTCAGACATTGCTAGGAGAAGATAAGCCTTTTATAACACTTGCTTATGAATGCTTTGTTGGTACGGCACTCTTACTATGAACTATTTACCCTTGCCTTTTATTAAGTCCAGAAGAGCTTTATGGATGGCGGCATGACATGAAACCCACCCTTCTTACTCTCTTACCTCTTTATACCGGTCACCCTAAGACAAGGAATCTATCAGCCAGAAATACCAAACTAGGCAGGGGCATGCTATTAAGCACTTCCCCCTTTATTTCTCTTTTACCTGCACGAACTAGTAGACTTGGGAGCCCTATGCCAGGAATCACGTAGCTAGCCTAGTTAGGAAGGAGGATCTAGAGAACTTCTCTTTTTATTAACTACTGCCAGACTTATTAGATCTTACCGGCTTGGGGAATAATTGAAGTGGTATTACTTTCGTCAGCCTACAGGATTACTGTCAATGGGACAGGAACAACCAGTAGTCGTGGGATCGTGCGCGGGAACTGCCCTGTTGGATTGACTACAGCCTTACTTATGAGATTAGATCTTACGCGCTTGGGTGGGGTTACTACAGCATTGCTAGGAAGATCCCTACTTGCCTTTCATTAATAACTGTGTTACTCCTGCTTCACCAACCTTATTACTAGGAATGGTAGGAATGGGAATGTCCCGCACTTACTCGTTTTACGAGCGGCTAGAGAACAACGAGCTAGCTTCCAGACAGCCAGCATTCACAGGAATACATCATACTTGCTTACTTGCTTACATATTCTTATTGGGTACCACTATTGCTATTGAAACCTTCTGCCTACTTGCCTTTACTCTTAAGTGCGACCATGCTACCAACCACCTGGTGCCTTCATATGGGAATTTTATAACGAAGCCTCCTTCTTCATAGATAGTTTTTTACCCTCCCTTAGGATTGAAGATACAAAATAATTAGAAGGTTATTCCTAAAGAAGCTCAACAACACGTCCCACCAAAAACGACGGAAGGACGTTCACCGAAAGCAGTTACCACCTACCTGCTTCGAACTTGCTGCTTGCCGAAGGTATCTTGATGCCCTGAGATCTCTTGCTCTCCCTGGAGACGAAGAAGAACTTGCCACGGTTTGTTTGCCACCAACATAGAGAGTTGGGCGAAGCCACCTAAGTGTGCATCTTTGCGTTTAAGACTGTAATAGTAAGTCATCATAAGAATGTGAGAAAGCCATGACCGTAGTTATGAGCCATTGCTGAGTTCAGATTAGGTAAATCTACAGCTGATATTTCCTTTCTATATGTTTTTATTTTTTTATACCACTGGATTAAGCAGGCGCCCACTGGCCAAAGGTGCAGGTAATTATGAAATAAATAGAGTTTCCTAAATGGAAGTGTTTTTTAACCCATATGAAAATTATAGTACTTGGACCCCTAAAGAAACCAATAAAGTAAAAAGCGTAATTACATATATAATGAGATAACATCTCTTTGTATACGAGATTATTTTATCCAATTCCTTATGATTGAGATCCATACGCATTCCTTCCCTACTACAGGTCGAGAGAAATAGCCAGCGATCTCATTCAAGCCCATCACCTGCCCTTTCTTTACCTTTCGACTTCTCCTTCTGCTTCAACCTTCCGACTTACTTCCTTCCAACGAAGACCTCTGGCTTCTTCAACTCTCCCTTGCTCGCCTTTATTTCACCTTCTTTCCAACTTATCTCTTTACTTTTTTCCCAGCTTTTGACCAACCACTGTACCGTAACCAATTAGGACCCGACTAACTCACAACCCAGCACTATGATCGTTGTTTACTGGTCGTTCCTCTGGTTTCCCTACTCTTTCGCACTCTTTACTTATCTTTAGGCATCTGTACCAATTTGTACCAATATGTATCCCGATCTGTTTCAATCCCTATCCCTATCTGTTACGACTTATATCACAGCTGTAGATCTGTTGGGGATAGAAAGAAAGTTTTTTTTCTTATTCCATCTGTTGGGAATAGTAAAAGGTTGGGGATATCTAGTAGCGGTAAATGTGTTGTTGGGTATATAAAAAATAGAAAAGAAAATAAATATAGATATATAAAGAGATAGAAGAAGTAATTAAATAAATAGATAATGATGCCAGTAATGCCGGTAATTATATGGATATGCCCATATATACATATATTTATAACGATAGATAACACCTGACCCCTTACGACCTTACCTAGCGAATAGATTACTATAGATACGACCTTATCAGTATTTGTTCTCCTTTCCTCCCTATTAGTACCAGTGTCTTTTTTATTGCAGTGGTACGAGGAATGTGCAGTGGTACAAAGAAGGATAAAACCGAACACCCACCAAGTGGACTTAACACCCGAGACACCCACCCAAATTAAAGGCAGTTTTCCTCTGAAACACACTCTTCAAGAGTTACTCACCTCATGAACAGCTAATGGTGGGTGCCTTTCAAAGTCTGCTCGGAAAAGGTATGCCCAGGAAAGTTATGCCCGGGAAGGTAGTGTGCCCGCCTCATGAACAGCTGTGGCATTTAGTTACCCGCTATTGCTGTGGGGTTACCCGCTTAAAGACCTTCCCTCTCGTTGGGGCTACCTGCTAGTTTCCATCATTGGTATTAGTTCCTATCCTTTAGTTCCCATCCAGAAGCCCTACTCAGTAGAATAAAGGAGATTTCTTTATGTATCCCTTACTTTAAGGTGGAAGATAAATACTTTCGGTTGTATAGTTGGGCTACACTTACTGTTGGATAGTTAAGCTACACTTACTGTTGGTTAAGGTTTGCTTATGAGCTTGCTTATTCCTTCCGGTTCAAGACCTTCAGTATACATACGTGGTTATCTTTTACTCTATTTAAAGAAGCTAGTTACCCTTAAATATGCGTTAGCCACCACCAAGCCAGTCACCCATTGAAGTTGGCTTGATGATTGATCCAGTCATCCATTAAGAAACTGATTTCGTTGGTGTGGTAAAGACAGTTCCCTATCTTAAGAATGGCTTCTCGGAGTTACGAAGTTAGTGGACTTATTATTGAGCCCTTATCCCGGACCTCCATACATGGTGATACCCTTCATAGAGTTACCCCGCTCTATATACTCTCTTTACTCTCTAGAGCGATAGCGCGGAGAATAGTAGTGGGACTTTATGAACCTTGTGAAGTGGAACTGGCTACACTAATTATTTAATTGGACATACCACGAGATCCCCTTCGGGCTTTTAGAATACTTATGGGATACTTATGGGTCATTCATTAAGTAACTGCAGATCACTATAGTAAAATTCCTTAAAAGTCATTTATTTTTGCAAGCTCTATGTAGAGGGAGGGTTATAAACGAACACTTGACCAAACAGCCCTGAGCATATAAACAGTAAAAAATAGGAAGCGAAGCTCGCTCGACGAACACCGAATCTCGCATAATTACATATATAAAGAATGGTTATCGCCTAAGAAAGATATCTAGTTAAGTGATCATTTCGAGATCAAAATCCACTAGCATAATTACATATATAAATAATTCATGGAAGTGAATCAAAAGTCACTGAAAAACAGGGAGCCGCTTGCTTTACCCCCTATCTTAATAAATGGTAAGGGAAAGGAAAAGAAAATCACCAAGGAGCGAAGCGAAGCGCTTGTCCGCATCGGGCAAGGTTAGTTGTGTGAAACCGGCATCCCAGGCACTATATGTGCGTCATTCGGTAACCCTCGGGGCCCTGGACATAGCCGGGAGTAACACTTCTCATTTTGGTTCACTTCGTTCCTCGCTCTCTTTTTGGTTAGGCGAGCCTCATAATGCAATCTCCTATTTTCTCAATTATGAAAAGCGTAATGACATATATAAAGAATGAACAGCTTTTTCTATATAAGTAGTTGATCTAAACAGTAAAAATAGATACGTTAAGTGACTTTCCTGCAGCTCCCCTCTTCTTCTCTATTCCCACCCAACCGGATGCGCCTTAATGCTTGACCATAAGGGCGAGGAAAAGTGGTTCGTAATTACTGAGTAATCGATCGATTGATGGAAATTCACTGCGGTGTTCCGCAGGTTCAATGCCTACTGTATCGGAAAGAATGCATCGGATGGATGTCCGGGCATGACCTCTCATTTTAACCCGGTAAGTGATAACCTTACTTTCTTTAATAGGCTTATACTTGAAGAAAGAGTCATATATGGATCAAAGGTAGATAGATATGGATTCCGTGTTCGTTGAACTGAAAAACTTCACTGTATAATGCCCACGTAGTTCGCCGGTTAAACCAACGATTAGTTCCGCCTCATATGTAACACTCTTATCAATGAAAGAACCACCCATCCCTTCCTATTCGTCAGGGAGAAAGGAGGGGTAAAGGGACTTACCGGGTTCAAATTAGGTTCGGGAAGATATCAAGTGATCCCTTACCTTATCAACGAAGGTAAGTAATAACCTTCTCTACCACTTTGTTTGGGGGGGTGCGGGTGAAGGGGGGGTTTACATACAATCGCAACCAAGGAGCAAAGTTTTTTATGGTTTCATCTCAGAGGCATTCTTATCACTTGGTAGATCCAAGTCCATGGCCTATTTCGGGTTCACTTGGAGCTTTGGCAACCACCGTTGGAGGTGTTATGTACATGCACTCATTTACAGGGGGTGCAAAACTCCTCAGTTTGGGCTCGATATTCATTCCATATACCATGTTCGTACGGTGGCGCGATGTTATACGTGAATCCACGTTGGAGGGACATCATACCAAAGTCGTACAATTAGGACCTCGATATGGTTTTATTCCGTCCATCGTATCGGAGGTCATGTTCCTTTTCGCTCTTTTTCGGGCTTCTTTTCATTCTCCTTCGGCACCTGCGGTAGAGATCGGAGGTATCTGGCCCCCCAAAGGGATTGGGGTTTTAAATCCTTGGGAAATCCCTTTTCTTAATACCCCTATTCCCCTTTCATCCGGAGCTGCCGTAACTTGGGCTCATCATGCTATACTCGCGGGGAAGGAGCAACAAGCAGTTTACGCTTCAGTAGCCACCGTTTCACTTGCTCTAGTATTCACCGGGTTCCAAGGAATGGAGTATTATCAAGCACCTCTCACTGTCCCGGATGGTATTTATGGTTCTACCTTTTTCTCAGCAACCGGGTTTCATGGTTTTCATGTGATTATAGGTACTATTTTCCCAATCATACGTGGTATTCGCCAATATCTGGGTCATTTGACCAAGGAGCATCACGTTGGCTTTGAAGCAGCCGCATGGTACCAGGCATTTCGTAGACGTGGTTTGGTTATTCCCATTTGTCCCTATCTATTGGTGGGGAGGTCTATGAAGAGACGAACAAGTGGATTGAGAAATGAAAGCTCGGGGACAGAGAGAACCGGGCTTTTCCGAAGAATTACTGCTGCTTCCCTACCCCCTTTGATTATCATATCGAAAGTTTTTTCCACTTTTTTACCAGATATCTATTTATTCCGGCATATTAATGTGGGGATCGAAGAGATTATGGCAGATTATGTTCACCAAGGAATGACCCGAAATTGGATTTTCATCTATCTGGGATCGTTCCTTTTCATCGTAATAAAAGATGTTTTCCTGTTTTCCGCTTATTTTCCGAACAAATGGAATAACCCAATGGATCGACCACTACGAGAAGAAGGTTATCGCCTTTCTTCCCCTCAATCTAGCTAGGTAAGGTTATCACTATATTCTTCCCTCAATTGCTCGCTAGAAGGTTATCACTCATATTTATTCCTCTAAAAAAGCTAGAAGGAAGGTGGTAAGGTAAGGTCCTGGGCCCTTTATTTTAGAAGGGGGGTTTATATATGCTCAGGGCTGCTTTTTCTTATATATCTGTAATTACGCTTTTTTTTGTCCCTTTTATCCCCGAATCAATAAAAAGTACCATGGTGTTGTGTTTTTTATTGATTAATTCCCTAGTTACCGACATGATACATTT
The DNA here is from genome assembly GCA_027924585.1 of Larix kaempferi. NCBI lineage: Eukaryota > Viridiplantae > Streptophyta > Pinopsida > Pinales > Pinaceae > Larix > Larix kaempferi. The sequence continues at coordinate 34,989 of BSBM01002896.1, forward strand.
CTTCCCCTCAAAGACTTAGCTCAGGTAAGATTCTAAATTACCTTCTAGTTGGGTAAGGTTATCAATGGCGGCCCCCTGGTCGAGAGTTCGCTTACTCATTCTATTCCTCAAAGAGATAGCTCAGGTAGCTTCAGTATTGAAAGCTTTGCGTGTAACGTAGCGTATTAAAAGCTAAGTAAGTATTGAGAGGGAATAAACATAGTACGTAACGTATACTTTCTATCTCTGAAAATGAAAAGATTTCTTTTTTCAGGGTCGTAGGATACTGATCCATCTGGGTTCATTCACTCAAAATTGTATAGAGACAACTCGCTGAATTATGGCATTTCTCTACAGAGCAGGTCATGTTACCACACTCTACCGGGGGAGCCAACCTGACCCGAACAGGTTTTTTCAAATTTGTGGGTGGGGTGGTTCTGGTCGATATAAAACCTCCCTTTATAAATCAAGCACGTTCGGCGAGCTTACCAAAGTAATACTAAAAACAAAAAAGTATCCCTATTCTCATTCATAGTAGCTTCGAAGGTTATAAAGCAAAGGGAAAATATTCAATAAAAATCTTTTTTATGGGGGCCACAATTGGAAAATAAATGGCTACAAACAGCAAGTTATATATAAGCGTGAAGTCATCAGGCGGGAGAAGGCAGGCAGGAATCACGTAAGTAAGCCCGCCGGTTCATCGACCAGCCCGCATCAGCCGCGGGTTATTCAACTATAAATAAAGTAAATCAGCCCTTTCGCCCGCCGTCTATTATTGTCCCAGCCTGCCGGGGTTATTCTCCCATAAAGCAGCAATGTCATCAATCCTAGCTTTGCTCTCCCCCTATCTGTGTGAAACGTCTTAAAATGCCATAATTCATAAAGTCAAACGTAACTTTGGATGTTTAGTTGGGTTCTGCAAAAGATATAAAAAATGAAGTTTCCAGGAAACGGAGTCGCTCGACTAAAAGGAGAGGTGCGTCAAATAAAAATAGAAATGTTTTATCCCGTGACTAACTGTTTTCCCCTTCCTCCTTATCCCTTTCTTGCTTCGCTTAACTAATCCGACCCACCCTTTGAACCACCCATTGCCC